>CAIGRK010194684.1:0-16451 GCA_903798315.1 Fraxinus greggii | reverse complement strand
GATTGTTGACAGCATTCAGGACCGTGGAATTAATCAGGTTTATAAAACAAGTATGAATCATTCTTCAAATGCAATCTGAGCATTGCCTCGTCTATTCTAATAGTTACCATTGCCTTTCTGAGTTTAGGTTTACATAATAGGAGGAGACGGGACACAAAAAGGAGCTGCAGTAATTTTTGAGGTATTTTCCGTGCTGCAATTATTGTCAATCTTTACCAATTTTAGTAATTTGATAGTAGCCCATAAATCAATCAGTTTTTCATCCTCTTAAGTTCTTGATTTTATTGTTATATCGTGTTTCTACTGATATCATTTGTGCTAATGTTAATAATCATACTTGAACTATTTTCTTGTCAATCCTACCAGGAAATTAGAAGACGCGGTCTCAATGTTGCAGTTGCCGGAATCCCCAAAACAATAGATAATGACATTCCGGTACCTTTTTTGTAGAGTACAACGGCTAGCTACATTTGAATCAGATATTTCTTATGTTACTATTCCCCAAAACTAGATAACAATGAAAATGTCAAATGTCATAATGTCTCCTATTGCAGGTTATTGACAAATCCTTTGGTTTTGACACTGCTGTTGAGGAAGCCCAACGTGCTATTAATGCAGCACATGTTGAAGCTACAAGTATTGAGAATGGTATTGGTCTGGTGAAGTTAATGGGACGTTATAGTGGTAAGCTTCATGCTAATATAGACAATAGTTCGTATTTATCATCTAAATGAATATGTCAAGAAATGGTCAATGCATTTGCCTACCTTTTGATGTGTTAATTTTATCAATTGCGAATTCATTCATCTAATAAGTATAATAAGCTCGAATGGTGTAAAATAAGTGTGTGTGTGTGTGTGTGTGTGAGAGATAGAGATTGATGTATTTCCTTTGCTAGTGTTTAAATCAATTTATTTTCCACATGTTCGTGAAATCCACGCAACCTATGCACAAGACCGCCAAGCTTATTTTTGCTGTATGTATCATTTTCTGTTTCAACCTCTTGGTTTTTAACATTTTATTGTTATACATGGTTTGCAGGATACATTGCCATGTATGCTACACTTGCGAGCAGAGATGTCGATTGCTGCCTTATTCCAGAGTCACCATTTTATCTTGAAGGACCTGGTGGACTATTCAAATATATAGAGAAACGACTCAAAGAAAATGGACACATGGTTATTGTCATAGCCGAAGGTGCAGGTCAGGAGCTACTTTCTGAGAGTTTGCGCTCTACAGATCAGCAAGATGCTTCTGGAAACAAGCTTCTACAAGATGTTGGGCTGTGGATATCGCAGAGGATTAAGGTGGTTATCACACTTTGATATTCTATTTTTCTCTTTACTTTTCGAGTTTCTATATCACGCATTGCTCCTATGCGATCCATATACAACTTGGGAAGTGCTTATATTTGTGCGTTTTGACTTTCAGGATCATTTTTCTAAGCAGAGTAAGATGGCAATCAATCTCAAATATATAGGTCAGTATTAAGATATTCCTCTGCTAAATGAAATTGGAAAAGCCTATTCCAACTAAGTGTTTGCCTCATCACAGATCTCATGTACATGATTCGAGCGGTTCCCAGTAATGCATCTGACAATGTGTACTGTACACTTGTTGCTCAAAGTGCTGTTCATGGAGCAATGGCGGGTTATACAGGCTTCACAGTTGGACCTGTCAATGGAAGACATGCTTACATTCCCTTCCATGTGAGTTAACTGGCCACATGAAAACCTTGTACTACTATTGAATCATGTATGATTTAAGTAATTGATACTCCGTAACGGGCAATATGTGGAGGTGGGGACAAGTTCTTCCTTTCCTAAATCAAAACTCAAACCGGTACGGTGCGGTGACCATATGCAGGCTGGTTCATACCTTAATGTCTATGCTGATATTTTTTGTTTTGTGTTTCAAGTATTTGTACTTGGTCCTTCCTCATATTGTCATGCTTAAAATTTTCATCAATGTGTTCTCTTCCGTCTTGAGTCCGAATTTTTCGTAAAGAATTTTTGAGTTATATTCCTGATACAGAAATTCTGATGTTGCATGCAGAGAATTATAGAGAAACAGCACAAGGTCGTGATAACGGATAGAATGTGGGCAAGGCTTCTGTCTTCAACCAATCAACCCAGTTTCTTGAGTACAAAAGACGTTATTGAAGCCAGCAAAACCGAGAACAACCTACGCAACTGTTAGACGATAACTGTATGGCGAATGGTGAAAATTAAAGAGGTCACATGCTGAGTGACATCTCAAGGAAATGAAGGGATGGTCACTTGAGAGTTTAAAAACATAAAGAGCTTTAAAGGTATTAGTAATGTGACCAACATGCAGGCTGATATATAAGTGAAAGTTTGCCTACTTGTCCACAGGAATAAGCAGTTTTTCACATAAAGAGATATATTTTGTATTTTCTGTAACATTTCAGTGAGCATTTAAGCTAGGAAACAGATCTGTTCTGTTATCCAGTCCAACATTTGGAAATTGAAATCTAAGAAACATTTGTTATCCTATCTTTGTACCTAATGAAATTGAATTCTATGAAACTTATTGAACTATCCTATGACAGCAGGATATTGAGTAAATTGGCCTCAGCAAATAAGTGATACAACAATAATATGAGTTACACAGGCTATTTCACTGGAAATTCTTCAATTGGCCTCAGAAAATTATCAGATATCCTCAATTCAACATTGACAAATGGTAGACCTAGTTAACTGTTAAACAAAAGAAAGGGACTTCGTTAAAGAGCCATTTCTTCTTGCAAAGCAGCAAGCTCTTCTTCCTCCTTGGTGCGTTTAGGGCGAGCGGGTAATCTGCCTGCTGGTACCTGCACTGGAGCTGCAGGGGCTGCAATGGCAGGCTGAAGAAGCTGTTCTTCCAATTCTGCACCTTCTAATTCTTCAAGCTCGGCCTCCAATTCATCCTGTAATAACAAAAAACACCCAGACGTTAGCTGAAGAGCATAAATTCCTGCATTTTACACAATATTATAATCAATACTGAATATCAATACATATTGATAGAGCTTCAGAAATGGCAGAAGATTGAAAATAGGCAAGAACCTCATCAAAGTCAGCTGCTGCACCAATGGGAGTAGCCAGTGCTTCCTGTATCTGCTTCATGTTCTCTGTTTGTTCGTTTATCTCATCCATTGTTTTGTCCACATCATCAATATTCCTGCGTAGAATATGCCACTTGAGCTTTAGGTCAAAATATATATGTATAAGTTGAGAATTAAGATAGGAGGAATTGGCTATAATGAATTATATCTCACACGTGCCTATTATCCTGCAGTCACGCAGATAACTATGCCACACTGCAGAAGATTCTACTAACGTGCATTCTACCATGCATAATGATTGCAAAAACCAACATTGAAACAAGTGGTAGAATGGAGATTTAAAAGTTGCAGATATTTGACATAGTTTAAAGCAACTACATACGTTGCCTTCTGCATTACTTTCATTGCTGCTGCTCCAGTTCTCAAAGCATCCACAGTTTCAGTTGTAGCTTTTGCACCTTCTAACAGTATCATCTGCAACAAGGCATTGACATTGTACTCATTACTCAAAAGGTTGTCATCTAAGAAAGGCAATGTGCAAAACATTCGAATATAAAATGTCAAGTGAACCTGATCGTGGATTCGTAGTTGGAAATTGCCAAGCTGCTCAATTTGTTGTTCATATAGTCTTTTCCGCTTCAAACACTGTATAGCCGCTGCATAATAATATTGTTTCCACGAGTAGGCAAGCTTGAAAAGGGATCGATTGAACCACAACTAACAATAAGGTAGAATAAGGCTGGTGCAAACAACTACATGGAAAGAATGTTTCATTGTGCTAAGTTGACAAAAATTATTACTGCCTCAACTTCTGTTGGTGTCGGATATATTTAGCCACAAAAATAGCATAGAAGCCATAAACCACGTTAGAACCACATAAGTTATATAGCATACAGAACATTCATCATCCCAAAGCTGATCCTCAATGCTAGATATGGAAACTCAATCATGACCAATGGAGACGAGTTGGTGTAGATGTACGACTGTTGCCACAGCTCAGACTTAAAAAAATAATCAAAAGTAAATTCAACGAACAGATTCATGTACTAGGTAACCACACGTGGAGCAGTGTAGAGGCGAGAGTGCAAGAGCAGCAAAATTCCAAAAAGAACCGTCTGATACCTCAGAAGTGTCCAAATAGTTTTATTTTTATCTTAATTTCTTATTATAACTTTTGTAAGACGATTTTCATGCTAAATATATTTCTTTTATTAGTGATTCAATTCTCCCATTTGATTGACAGAGTTTTATGTGAAGTCAATTTACATTTTACATAATTTTCATTTTTTCTGATCACGATTAATGAACAAGAATTGAGTAATGATACTTTTAGGAAGTAATAAATTGCTTTAATCTAGGAGGGAGAGCGTGGAGGGTACGTACAACCATGGATGAGATGGCTGCATCACTTTTATTTTTAATTTTAATTTTGTTTTTTTGGTGGTGAGGGAGAGGGGGGGGGGAGTGGGGTCAATACCGACAAATGCTTTTTCGGCCAAATTAATGCATTAGCAGGTTCCAACATATTGGACCAGTGGGAGCTCAGCAGTTTTTCATCATTGAATCGATCCACTGGTGAAGGAAAGCCCAAATGTATGAAATTCGTGAGTTTGGCCCGACAAATTCGTGAATGTGGGCACTAAACAAGTGATTGAGACTGGCAAAAACAAGTGATTGAGACTGGCAAACCACCACGCCCCACCGCCCGGCAAGAAATTAGAAATAAATAAAAAGAGAATAAATAAAAATGAAACAGTTACGTGAATCAGTGCTCCTAGGAGTTTACAGGAAATAATAGGGACTCAAGTTAACTGACCAGCAAGAGAAACCAGATACAAGCCAAACTTATATGCAAAATCAAGTTGTACGTTGGAACTGAACTCAGAGCTAAAAAATATTACTACAACAAAATATTAATAGTAAAGTATATATTCACCAAGGCATGAACAACAAATATAAAGCTGATGATTGTACCACATTATTTGCCACAAATAACTCATGTTATAGTTGAAATAGTATAATGGATGCAAGAAACGAAATTTTATTTAATGTTATCTGCCATTACCTTTTTTATCATTATTTTATTTTTAGACAAGAAGAACATTCAAAGTAAGAACTATACCCCTCTTGTTCTTTGCTTTTGTAAATTCCTTGGCCTTCTCAACCTCCGCAAAAGCCTTCTTTTGAAGCACATTTTCTTTCTTCTCGAGCATCTCAAGAGTCTAAACAAGGAAAAGAGTAAAATATTCAACATGTGTGCAGGTTGACAGCAACCGACACTACGCATCAAACATCTTAGTGAAACCATAGATGACTAAAATCTTTTGTCAATTTTAAATTTAAGCTGATAAACAGTCAAGGAAAAATCCTCCTCTTCAGAAATAGTAATGCGTACTCAGATCGACTTAAGTACACGAGATAACATGGTAACCCTTACAAACAAAAAGCACATAATAAAGCTCAAACATCGCTACTGCATATTTAAAGAAACACACAACTTTAGTAACATTGTTTCATAAGGTATTCTCATTCATGCTTCTTTCGCAAATGAGAACCAGGGATCAAAATCCAAAATGTAATTTTGCGAAGTCATTTAGATAATTTTTACTTTTGATTTTTCAAGACAAGTGATCTACATAAAGGGCCTGGAGGATGCAATTCCATGCTCAGGAACACGTAAATAGCCTCTCTCATAAGAAGAATGGTATATTTTGTCCGAACACTCTACGAGACATTGTGGGTTAAAAGGGAAGTCTCCTTAATCCAGAGAGTTCTATTCAACAAATATTGGTGACGGACGCAAGTATATATGTCTCTAAAAGATGCTTGTTAGAATTACACTTAAACATTCACTGTGAATAGCAATGAGAACTTATTTGGCAACCAAATCAATCAACTACAGCACATACTAGCCACTTTTTACATCCAACTAGGGTACTGGGTACAAGACAGCTTTCAACAGATACAATTTCCCGAGCAAAATTGTCAGCTCCGTCATCATGCAAGATTGTGTTTAATAAAACCATCATCATCTCAAATGATAATGTAATACCATGTTGAACATTTACCCAGCTCCACCACCTCATACATTATAGTGTGAAAAACAAATTGCATATTCAAATATAATGACCTTAATTGCATAACATATTGTCAAGTTAAAGTTCGGCTTGTGTGATAGTGCAACTTTGGCACCCTCTACTTGTAAGCAGCTTTAATGGTTGAGTTGTACTTGTTCGCAATAATTGGTCTCAGAGAATGGCCCTATTTGTGGATGGGACGACTTAGAGAAGGCTAACTTGTTCCATGGAGTCGCTCAATTAGGAATATGGGCGGCCGGGCGTGAAATTTGAAAAGGGGACAGATTGTAATGACCCTAATTACTTCTCACATCGCCAAGGCTTGTGTGTGTAGGACCACTTGAGCACTTTCCCTTACAAGCTGGATTTAAAAGTGAGTTCTACACATCCGATGTGATAGTATTAACCCAACTAATAACTGGTGAATTTACATTTTTTTTTTTAAACGGACAGCATATTAACTCTTAACAACATTCTCTTTTAATCAGCAACCCAATGTTTTCACTGAAATAAAAAATTGAAAAAAAAAAAATGCGTATCAATACCTACAAATGTTGATAAACACAGATATATGAGCATGCTATAGAAAGTAATAAGATGATATACGAACGATACCTCATTTAATTTGTCCAGAGTGGTGAGAGCATTAGTCTCTTGTTTAGATTTGCCAAAAATACGAGTAAACATCTTGATTCGATCAGAATGGGTTCTAATTGAACACAATTCTCTCCCCAGAAGAATCTCTAGAAACTAAAAAATTAAAAATCAATAGTTAGTAGTAGTTTCACAACAAAAGCTACTTGAAATTCTGATCCCAAACCAATGTAATTGTATAAATGTACCCAGAAATTAGTTTCCAGAATCAGCGGTTGGAGCAATGGACTGATGATGAAGATTAGCAACTGTTGCCGTATAGAGAGAGATTTGTGACTTAAAAATTATTGACAAGCTAGAGTGCAAGATGGAAGAAGTAAAGAGGAAAGCGGTGGTCGTGGGAGGACTGGGTTTACTTAAGCGCGTCGGTTGGGTGACGAAAGGCACTAGTTGAGTAAAAAAAATTGATAAGTCGGAGTCCACGCGGCAGGCACACATGGTCACGAACATATATTATTATATTAAAAAAAATAAAAAACAAGTTACATTATATATACATCATCCTTTACATTATAAGACGTGACAACGCATTCTTGGACAATTAAAAAAATAAATTTTTTTCCTCTGTAATGGTTATGAAACAAGTCTGCGTAACCTCCGACACTGCAAGGTGCTCATGCAACTATGATGAGCGAATACTACCTGCAAAGTGAGGTCGGTGCTTTCTCTCTCGTTTTACTTTCGGCGTGAAAATTAGTGACAGGTCCAAGAACGAAAAAATATAGGAATAGATCAAATGAGTATTTAGATAGAATTTTTTCGTCTCATACATGTCTTGCCTTATGAGTATTTATACATGTCTGAAACCGTATAACCGTGAGGCGTTATCGCGACCCGTGTCACACGTATAGTCTCCCACTACCCCCACGTCCCAAATGGAAGACATCCATCTATTCAACGGTTAGTCGTATCCATGATAATCGCTTATCAGTTCACATCCATCTCAATGATACTTTTATGGTCAAGTGTAGATGATTTCATAGCGGTAGACAGCCCAACATGAATGTAGAGGGTCTCGTAGTGGCAGACGGCCCAGCATGCGTGTAGATGGTCTCGTAGTTGTAGACAGCCCAACATGAGTATAGGGAGCCTTGTAGCATAGACGGCTCAACATGAGTGTAGAGGGTCTCGTAACAACAGACGGTCCAACATGAGTGTAGCTGACCTCATAACGATAAGCAGCCTAATGCTCTTCATAAGGGGTAGATTGAGTAACCTTCTCCTTATTGGCCATATTAAACAATTGTTGTTGTCTCTAATATCACCCTCCAATCATTTTTAGCAACACATCAAATGTCAAAATAGATGTACACTTAACATTTTTTATAAAAAATAATAATAATGTTACCTATTGTTGGGTTGGAATGGGTGATGCCCCCAATAGGGGTCCCTCATTTGTCAATTATGGCACCCATTATGTACACCTAGCATAACCCGAGTTGGATTTCTTAGCAAAATAAAAGGAAATTTACCCGTAGGAAAAGGTAAGTAGTTAATTTTGAAGGGTAGTTATAATGGTACCACAGTTTTTATTTTTACACTAGTTTTTTTTTCTACGTATATTTTTCAATCTTTGCTCATCAAGTTGTTTATATCCCTAACTTTTTTCAATCGTATTCTTATCTTCAACTTCACATTGATTAACACATCTCACCCTTGATGATAATATATGTCAACAGTTGCATATCCAGCACCCAGCGAGCACCGGCGGTGGTGTTGGATCCGTCGGAACAATTTTTTTGTCGAGAATAGATAAAATTTTTAGGTTATATATCTGGTAATTCATTTTATTTTCAAACATTTCTTATAGCTTAGTTGGTTAAAGTATTCGTATTCAAATTGGAAGTCTTGGGATTGAAAATCTTCTATACTAATTTATTGTGCAATTTTTCTAATTCTACATTTTTTACTAAAACAAATGGGGGGATTCGAACAGCCCTTTTAAGATTATTGACGGCTTGACCATCATGGCATTCGGTGAATATTGACACTAAACGTAACAAAATAATATATGCAAGTTTTAGCGGTTTTAATGCAATTGGAAAGATTAGAACATGTGCTCTTTTTTGGAATTATACAAAACTTGGCAATTATGTCATTTGTTGAATATTGTTGATATATATAACAGAATTATATATATTAGTTTTAGCAAAATAATTGTTATATTTAATTTTTAATATTTTATTGCGCCCGACAATCAACGGCCGTCCGTGTTCATTTAAAATCATTGATTCGCCACTGTCTGTAAAAATATTTTATTTTCATACTTTGAAATGAGGAAAAATAATTTTTATCGCACTTTTTCTATTTATTTACTTTTGTAAAATATGATGAAAAGTAAGTCGTTTTACACTTTTCAACGGATTTTTTTTGGATAGAAACTATTATGAGATACAAGATTTTTTTAACTAATGAAAAGTTGAGAATAAGAATTCCATGAAAAAAGCGTTAAGGATATAAGTGACATAATGAATAAATTTTGAAAATTTTAAGTGCAATTAAAATGTGGTACAAAAAAACAAAAACTGTGGGGTGAATATATCTACCCAATTTAAAATAAGTTCAATTTTGTTAGAATGGTGGTTTTTTGGTACAAAATGTCATTTATACCCTTTCTCGTACATTTATTAAAAATTGCGGAATGATCCTAAACCTTTTTGAAAAGTGTCTTGGGTCCCAAACCTTTCAATTTTGCAACTGAATTTCCGAACCTTTCAAATAATATGCACAAGGTCTATCAAACAATTTCCATTCAAATATTTGTGAGTAGACCCATAAATCACTCATAGATCAAAATTAGACCAATTTAAGAACGACAAGAAAATCAATCTATATTAACCCACTTAAAGTGATTAAAAAGAGAGAACAAAATGGAATAAAATATTATTTAACAAAAAAAAAAAGTTAGAAAATTAATCATCTTCTTCTACCCTGATCCCCCACCCACCACCTAATCATTGCTCACTACCACCATTGTTGCGCTACTACCGCCACCATCAATCCTTTTTTTTTTTTAAAAAAGGATTCTAACATTAGTGTGATGGTCTGATATCAATTGTTGTAATATGACAATAATCATGTTAAGAATAAGAATCACATATACTAATTGATAGATTGAAATTAATACCTGCGGAAGACATTTTGTGTGTAAATATTACCAGTCAGATTTTCCTCTCCTTGCTCCTCAAAATAATTAGTCGTCAATGAGGCAAGTCAATAAAACGATATGGAGATAAGAGGGGACCTAGCTTTTGTTTTGGGGAAGAGAAAGTAGAGACAGTAGCCTGGTTTTTATTATTGATTTTGATGGCAATACAGTTATACCAATTGTTGCACACATTAATCTGCACACGCGCACGTATAAACCATAAAACCCAGAGCCAGAGATTTTTTTTTTAAAGGATTCTAATATTATCATGCTGCTCTGATATCAATTGTTGTAAAATGACAATAATCATGTTAAGAATAAGAATCACATATATTAATTGATAGTTTGAAATTAACACCTGCAAAAGACATTTTGTGTGTAAATATTACCAACCAGATTTTCCTCTCCTTGCTCAAAATAATTAGTCATCAATGAGGCAAGTCAATAAAACGATATGAAGATAAGAGGGGACCTAGCTTTTGTTTTGGGGAAGAGAAAGTAGAGACAGTAGCCTGGTTTTTGTTATTGACTTTAATGGCAATACAATTATACCAATTGTTGCACACATTAATCTATACACGCGCACATATAAACCATAAAACCCAGAGCCAGAGATTTTTTTTTTTAAAGGATTCTAATATTAGCATGCTGCTCTGATATCAATTGTTGTAATATGACCATAATCATTTTAAGAATAAGAATCACATATACTAATTGATAGTTTGAAATTATACCTGCGGAAGACATTTTGTGTGTAAATATCACCAACCAGATTTTTCTCTCCTTGCTCCTCAAAATAATTAGTCGTCAATGAGGCAAACCAATAAAGCGATATGGAGATAAGAGAGGACCTAGCCTTTATATAGGAAATTATTAAGCCGTCCAATTATCGACTCTAACCCTAATTAGGGTTTACATAATTCCGGCCTACATACTTAAAATTACCATATTATAAAAATATAGCCCGTAAGGTGTACATAGGCCCAAGTGATCGTTGACATATTGGGCATAATCACAGTATTATTGCAAACCATACATCTAANAATAAGAATCACATATACTAATTGATAGTTTGAAATTATACCTGCGGAAGACATTTTGTGTGTAAATATCACCAACCAGATTTTTCTCTCCTTGCTCCTCAAAATAATTAGTCGTCAATGAGGCAAACCAATAAAGCGATATGGAGATAAGAGAGGACCTAGCCTTTATATAGGAAATTATTAAGCCGTCCAATTATCGACTCTAACCCTAATTAGGGTTTACATAATTCCGGCCTACATACTTAAAATTACCATATTATAAAAATATAGCCCGTAAGGTGTACATAGGCCCAAGTGATCGTTGACATATTGGGCATAATCACAGTATTATTGCAAACCATACATCTAATCTGTAAAATTCACAATCAAATGGAAGCCCACGTAGTAGAATTATTCTAACATACTGGACTATGTCTTGCAGTCTTTGCTGATTGGTACAATTTTCTTCAGGTGGATTGACCTATTTTTGGTCTTTGGAGGTTGGTGGTGGACGAGTTGCAGTCTATGGAGACTCCAACTGTTTGGACAGCAGCCATATGGTTACAGATTGTTATTGGCTCTTGCAGAAAATGTTATATTTTACTGCCAGTAGAATAAAAGATCCAGCGTTCTTCTCAGATTCAAGTAGACAATATAAATAATGGCATCTCGACATGAAGCAGCTACCATCTCGCAGAACAGATGTAAATTTCTCAACTTACTCAGCTGTTGTTGGCAAAGATTTGATTTGCCAGAGACTCTAGGTTAGAAGCATGGGGAACAAAGGGCTATGATTTACATGTCAGGGGAAGAAATCGGAGAATACCAGGCTATGGATTTACTGACACGGGTGGAGGAGGTTTAAATTCTATTCTAGTTCAAAACTCCAAATCGGCCGCTGATTATTTAGGAAACAGATACTTAGGCATATTTTCCAGAGATGATATAAGAATAAATACTTTAGCACATATCGACTAAATTCCCTTTATTCATTAGTAGAGTGTAACTCACTTTAAAATGCAGAAGAAGGCTGATATAAATTTACTTGTGTTACAGCTAGATTTGCCAGTGGTCATTGCTCGTCATTTGCTTATACCAGAAGAAGGCGTTTTTTTTTCATCAATGATTGATAACATTCTATACTTGTTGCATTTTTTTCTGATATGAACTATTAATATTTATGCTTGCTGTTTGTAGGGCTTGGCTAGTCCTGATCTTTTGGAAAATTAGGCAGAAGGGACGGAGGAGGACGTTACACTAACCTTTGAATTTAGAACATTGGTTTCATGAATTACTGATTGTTCAGTAGTTTTGTTGTAGTATCATGGCTCCAGATTTTGTGCAGTGGAATTAAAGAAATCAGTTTTGCATTGAAAATATAGCATTTTCTTTCTGGGTGAAAAAGGTTCTTTGAAATGCAAAGAAATAAGCAAACTGAAGAACGCCTATTGTAGAGATGATAATTCAAAGATTAACTACCACACAAATCATGAATAAAATAAATATCAACTCTACTTACATTAGGTTAAATAGAAATAATATTTTGCCTGGTAGAAATTAAAATTCAAATTTTAATATAAGCAAAATTTAATAATTAATTTAAATTATATACTTCATGGATTCACAACTTTTCAACCAATTAATTTATCAACTTTTATTAAAATTCATTAAAAATCTAATTTTAATCCCCACAAGACAATGCTTAGTTAATAGGACGAATCAATGAGTATTCACTTAAATTAACCTACTATAATATCTAGATATGCAATAGGGTTGTGTGTTATTTCATGTATGTTTGGCAAAACTTTTAAACGTCTATGAGTTAGTCAAATATTCTTTAAACCTACAATACATTCTTTGAGATTCAAAGCATGTAAGCACTTAAAACTTAGCTAAGTAAGCACTTCCATTAATAGACTTGCATGCGAAATTACTACATAGAAATATGGTAAGAAAATTATTACTACAAATTAAAAATTATAGCATTTCTAAGAATAAATTATCAATAAGTTGTTGGTCAATTTGAACAATCAATCCTAACACAAACAAGTGAATGCTTTGCATGGTCTCATTTTTAGTTAAAATCATGAGAAAGAACTGAACTAGGTCTAGGTCCTTGCTATTAAATAAGTCTTACACGGATTGCACCCAAGAGTACCCGATACCGAGTGTAGGGCCTTGAGGCCAGCTTTCAGCAAGCTCGACACAAGTACACCCAACTTTTGTTAGATACGATGACAATTCTTGCTTATAATATCATCATTAGTACCCATTCAACAATATGAGCCACAAACGACTTATGGTTGACCGATCACCTAAATATAAGGGGATTCGCTATGTATGTGTTTCACAGATGCAAATTCGTGGACGGTTAATTACAAATTACGAAGATTAACAAAGTAATAAGTATTAGTTAGGGGCGTCAGAGACGGAATGTGACAAAGTGGTGACTTTTGATAATATATTAAAGTTTAGAGACTCAATTAAGACAAATTAAATCCCTTTTTTGAGGTACATTTCGATAAAAGTTGATAAAATGTGTGGTTAAAAATTGTGGATAATGCGAAATGTATAATTAAAATTAATTGTTGACTCTAACTTGAAATTTTAATCTGATTTCAATCTACTCCACATGGGCTAAAGTTGAGTGACATTCAGATAAATATTGAGGTTTGGAATTCGGTAAATAAAAAAAAAAAGGTGGAAGCATGACTCCAAAATAGAAGTTAAAGTTAACTGAATGTACAATTTTCCCGTAGAGGAAAGAGCTAAATTGCGAGTGTGTTTGATGAATATTATTGAGGAAATAATATATTTTAAATAGTGATATAATGAGAAATACATAGTGAAAAAGTAAAGAAAAATTATTGATATGATGAAAAATATTATTTTTTTAAAAAATGTACCTTTAAAAATGAGTTACTAAACAATATACTTTGAAACAACGTCAGGCTGTGTATTATTTGTTGTTTCCTGGATAACCAGTGATACGAGAACCACCGGAACCAGAGACGGGAGAAAAATCCCCATTTTTTTGGAGCTATGCTTCATAATTCTCTCTCCATAACATACCCAAAACTACCATTATCTTCATTTCCTTCAAATTCCACTTTTGATTCACCTGGAACCTTCAGATTCTCCAAGTGCAAGATTTTTTCGAAGCAATCTTTCGTCAATAATGGCAATTCCAAGTCAACCGATTTGTTTCTGCAAAACAATTCGTTTGCAGATTTCATGAGGTTCAAGAGAGGCGACCATGGGCAGCTGCAGACTGCTGTTGTTAGCTACCGCAAGAGGTTCCCTTGGTCGCTTCTACAACCATTTCTTCAGGTGGATTTTCCTTTTTAACAATTGTGTGCATTTGGGATATGTAAGGAGGCCCCTTTTTCATTTACTTTAACATGGGTTTCTTGTTTTTGTGCTTACGCAGGTGGATTTGGTCTCAACAATTCACATTGCCGATAAGGAGTTAGTCTTACTGGCTCTAAATCCAAAGATTTTCTTTGATAATTGAATTTTAAAGTTCTATTTTTCCTGTCACAATTAACTGAATATGTGGAGTAATTACAATTTTATCTATGTCTTTATCAATAATAATTTGTTGTGCACATTGGTGGACGGAAGAAAATAAGTAGAGAAAGGTGAAAATGGGAGAGGAAATGTCATACGTTCTATACTTGGTGTGAAGTAGTTTCTTTGCTTATTTATGTGTGTATATTTAGAAATTGGAATTAGATAGAAACGTGGGATGAGAAAGAGAGATCGATGATGTTTACTTCGTTTTTCAATTTCGCTCATCAATTTTAAGTATGGTTTTTTCGATGGTTCTTCCACATTATACTTGCTATCGAAGAAGTATGTTTACTTCATTTTGCAATTTCGCTCATCAATTTTAGGTATGGTTCTTCCGCATTATACTTGCTTCTGCAAGCCAGCCCCAGGCCTTTTAAAAAACCATTTTTTTTATTTTGTCAAACCATAAATAAACACTCATCTAAGCATTGTACTCTGTTTTGCAGGTACTTTGCAACACTGCAAAAGGAGCTTGAGCTATACGAATGTGTTCTTTATGAAATGGTTGCTAGCAGAGAAAGTTTAGAAAGCAGAACAAATCCGGCTGCTAAAAAGAAACTTAAGGGCTCTTATGCACGTGGATTTAACATTATTGGATGCATTCAGCGACAAATGGCTAGACTGCTGATGCTTGATTTCCAATTGGATTGTCTTGAATACCAGGCTGAGAATTGGTACCATGCTGATCTCGACTTTGAAACTTTCAAGTCACTTCAGGTACATGCTATTAGTTTCCTCATAACAACTTTCGTTATCCTATGCGGGGAGGGCAGAACTTGTAAGGGCCATTCTACAAGGCGTTGAATGTTTTTGGCTGTCCATTTTCCCTATACCGGCTACGGTTGCTTCAAGGGTCATTAGACTATGCCGGAATTTCTTTTGGAGATCCAAAAAGCCGTTCTTTTCTAGGAGCCATTTTCATCCTATTACTATTAGTTGGTGAAAAATTGTTTATGTTCACTATTCTTAAAGATCTTATTATGTTATCCAATCTGTTGCAGCTTGAAAAAGGCGAGAGCTTCTTCACATTTGCCAGAGATATGACACTTAGATCCACCAAAGCCATTTTGAAGCAATCATTGATTCCAGAAGATCTTGGTCCTTGGAGATCTAAACTTCTTTGGGCTTCTCGTGTCCTGCCAATGCCTCTTCTTGGTCTTGTCATCATTGGAAGTCTGTGTGCAGATGTCGGAAGCCAAGCAGCAGAATATCCTGAATTACAAGCCTTGTCAAAGCTTGATTTTGGGGCAGCAATGAAGGTCTTCCTAGCAAAAAGGCTAACATCTGAGTAAGGATTTTCATATTTGAAGAATACAACATGCTTTTCATTTTATTACTGGGAATATCTTGAATTGAATGTTCTTTATTCTCGAGGAAAGCATTGCTAGCACTATTGGCATGCCAATTGGTATTTTTTATAGCTTTAACCCAAAAATTGTATATTCCTTATCATGGTTACATAGGTCTAAGATGTTCCAACACTTCTCTACTATGCAGTACATATCAATTAAAATACTTAAAATACATTAATATCATACCTTTCTTTTTGTACCTTTTGAGTTTTGAACAAATTTGATACTTTTTTTCACTCTTTGGTTTGAACTTCAAATTTTGCACGTGAAATATCACGACTTTGAGTAGTTTTATGTTATATCAAAATAACTTTGGACTTTATGCATTCTCTCACATTATATTGACATTTTTTCATGTCAGTTTAATACTTAGGGCTTGTTTGTGCCGGATTAAAATCTGATTTTAATTTAAGTCAAAGTCAAACAATCAATATTAACCATATTTTTTATGGGTCCCACATCTTTTCAACCACACATTTCAAAAATTTCTATCATAATCCACTAAAAATCTAATTTTAATTCCCTCCAAACACTCTCTTAAAATCTTCCCTAGTTTTA
>CAIGRK010194589.1:0-12337 GCA_903798315.1 Fraxinus greggii | reverse complement strand
ATCAGTTTAATTTGTTTATGACAATTGTAACGCATATATGATACTTATTTCATATACTTTTATAACAACCTCAATAATCCTTTTTAAGTCAAATTTATTTTTTTAGTACAATATCCGTGCATCGCACGGGTGACACACTAGTTTAATATTAAATTAGTTCATTATTCGTACATTAGACATTTAAGAACAAAGAGCAAGACAATTTCATAGGAGCAAGCGTTGGCATTAATTAATGGGATGACTTTCTCGTAACACATTTATTTATTCAACATTCTATATTTAGTTGAAAATAAATATTCTCGAAATATTTGGACAATACAACATATTTAATTGTATAAATACTAATTCCTAGGCTCGATCGATAAAATCTATCACATGTAAGATCATGATTGGTGACAATATTTATCATAATTAAATTGATAATTTGTACGATTAGACGCGTTGATGCGAGAGCTTTCCACCTAACAAACAAAAAATGTAATTAAAAAATGTATTGGTCGGTTGTAAGTTAATTATTTTATATAATTCTTCATGTGTTTGCGCTTTAATCTTCTGACTTGTTTATATAATTAATTATAATGTTTAAAAGTGCAAAAAAAAAAATAATAATTCTCATTTGTTATAATTTTATTTAATTAAATAAATGCTTAATTTTTGCCACCAAATGAACAGCATGTTTTCTATTGTTAACGGAGGGGTTATTTCCTCCTTACGGACTTGTTTGGCCCCTGTTTGTTGGACATTAATTTTACGTTAAAATGAGTTTTTTGACCTTATTTTCAAATTAGTGGGCCCCATCATGAGAGAAGTTGGTCAAAATTGGTGGCTAAATTTGAAAAAAAAAAGGTCAGATTTTTCCATATTATGGCAAACAAACAAGAGCTTGACATGATTTTTGAAAAGTTAAAAGGAGTTTTTGAGATACTTTTCGACACATTTTACTAATTTTATGAAAGCACTTCTGATAATTAGAAGAGCTTTTAGAAGAAGTTGATATATTGTAACATCCTCTAAGTGCTTTTAAAAATTAGTTTTCAAATAGGATAGTTTCATTCAAGAGTGTTTCTACGTGAAACAAAAGTAAAAGTCATGTCAAACGAGTCGTACTCGTCTAAACTCACAACTATGCTGTGAATTTTGACAATTATAAGTTTTAAAGTTTTAAGATGCCGTGTTAAGTTTCGTTCGAAAATGAAGTCAAACTTGCGTCAATATGAGTGAATAAATCATCGTCTGTCGCAAAAGATCAACTCACTAAATGAACTCTAGACTGATTGATTATTGGAAAAATGTGGTTACGCCAACCGCGAGCATTCCGAAAAGCAAGTGAAATCACAAATCTGGTCAAGCTGGAGTCACGAAATCAGCTAAGGAGGACGAGAAGGCAACTTTGTGGAAATAAGTTGCAGCACAGTTTAAAAAGAAATATGAAAAATCATAGGGTAAATTAATGGACGGATGCAGGGGGCTGGGTCGGGCTCCCCAGCCCATTTAGTTTTTCAGGTGTAATGATTTTTTTTTTTTAATTATGTAAAACCAATTTTTTTGTATGTAATTTTATTTTATTTAGTCCGGCTTGAAATTTTTTTTAGTCCGGTCTTGGATCCGCCTTGGGTAAATTGAAGAAAATGTCCTCGGTCTTTCCATTCTTTTCTATTTTCGTCCCGACATTTTTTTTTTTCAACATCTTTGTTCCCAATTTTTGATACATTATTATACATACTAGTCTAGAGTTTTAAACTTGTTTATTAATTAATTTGATGGATTTCCACTTAATGTAGTGTACATGCTGATTTTTCAGGAAAAAATCAAAGACTTGAGGTGAATTGAGCATAAAGAAGGAGATTTGGAAATTAATCGAAACATAAATGATGGAATTGAAGAGATACCAGAAAAGTTGGGGAACTTGATTGGAAAGCTCTGAAAACTTTAATTAGATGATTCCACAAGTTTTGGGATCAAATCCGAAATTGAGAGAGTTTGGGATAAGAAGTGGATGAATTAAGAGTTTTAGGGATCAATTTGAACATTCTCAAACTTGAAGGACTGTGTTTGAAGAAATAAGAGTTGGAGGACCAAATTTAGTGAGTCTAAAAGGTGCATGTCCAATTTGGACTCAATTGAAAGTGAAAGGACCTAAACTGATTATATTAAAAATTGATGGACTAAAATTACACTAAAATAGTAGATTATGATCAAAATGCACCAAATCCGAAGTTTGGGGAACGATCCCAGCATTACATGCCACAGTTGAAGCAAAAAGATTTTGTCACTTTGACAGAAGAAATGTAACAGATGCAGTGACTTAATTCGAGATAGCAACAAATGATTTGATGGAAAAGTCGATTTTGTTTAAAATAGTCCTATGATGAAATGACATGTAACAATATTTCAAAGATTATGACACTGTAACATTATCGGAAGCAAAAACATATGTAATTTTCATGTGGTTAACCGCAACAAAGCTTTCTATGGATGTTGTCAACGCTTTTTATGATCCAGATTTCAATATCTGGATAACGGACATAGATTAAAATCTTGATTTTAATTTTAGTTAAAATCAATAATTAATTTTAATCATACATTTCATTGGACCCTCAACTTTTCAATCATATATTTCATCAACTTTTATTAAAATTTAAAAAAATTTATTTTAATATCCACCAAATAGGAGCTTAAATTCAAATTCGATGGCACTTTGAATATATCATTGGCACGACTTCTCAAGACACAATGAGGACTATAAAGTGCAACCGATTTTCATAAAGATCAAAGCAAGGTTCTTCATTAATTATTTTATTTATTTTACGGCAAATGAGGTGCAAATTCAAAATTTTGAAGAAATTCACCTTAGAGGTTGTATTCTTCATTCATATCAAATATCCAGGTTGTGAAATTCTTCCTACCTTTTGTATTTATTTAATTCAATAATATCAGGCTAAACCTTTTGCAACTACGACGAATGATAAAAGTTCGTGAGTTGATTTAATTTGAAGTTGCTCGTTTTGTTTAATTCTTATGTTTTAGTTTTGATTGTCCATTATTCCCTTGTTCCCTTTTGGTACTCAATGACCATTAGAATGTGTTAATTGTTTATATTATTTTCGAGATGTTTGATATAAATTAGCACATAATAACAAACGACATATGGTGCTATAATATATAGTGATATCATTGTTCTCTACGAAATCGTTATTTGATATTTTTTTGTAGATTAATGCATGTGTATATGTTCCAAACTTAATTAGAGAAAATTAAGTAAGCACATAAGCCCCTGTTTGACAGCTATTATTCGAGAAAAATAGAGTTTTGAATAATGATTTTTACTAGAATGTGTGGTTAAAAAGTATGAAAAGATTTTGAATTTACGTGCAGAATATTTTATTATGTGAATATGTTGTTGAAAATGAATACGTAGGAAAACAAGTTTGAAAATAATGACGGTTTATTTTATGAATTTATTATATTTGTAATTTAAATATTTTAATTAAGAATAATGAAATAATAATTTTATCCTTTTTAATATTTGATTTTTATGATCAAAGATGTTTACCAATGGAGAATATGAGATTATCAAATATTGAAATAAACTGGTTGGGGTAAAAGTGAGAAAGAATGGAAAGGTTGGTGACTTTTGCTGCAATTTATTCAAAACAATATACTAAAACAAGGGCTTTGTAGTCATTTCAGCTATTGCCCTTTGTCAATTCCAGCTAAGAAATCTCTGTTTTAGACAATGAAATTCGAAAAAAGTCATAACAAATCAGTCGAAACCTTTTGCCTGAAAATCCGCTTTTATCGCTTCTCTCTCCTTTCTCTCATGATTTCCTCTCTTTCGCAGAAAAAATCTCTGCTCTCTCTCTCTAGGGTTTCATCTTTTTTTTCCTTAATTTCTCGATCTACTTCAGTTTCACGCCCCTCAATGTCTTCAATGTGAGCATCTAAGTTCGGGTTTTCCGTCCTCAAATGCATTTCTATTTATTCAACTCCCCCCTTTTTTGGTTCTGGTCAATGTATATGTGATTTTATGCCCAATTTTGGCTAGAGTGTACAATTTTTGGTGAATTGGAAGATATGTGGAGTTAATTGTTTTTTCGAGTTTAATGTGAATTTTAGTAGTTCAATGTAGTTAGTTATTGTTGATTGAAAGAATTGAGTTAGTTATTGGATCTTATGTAAACACATCTAGGTTATTGATAAGATAAATAATTTGGGGAATTTCTGGATTTTTATTTTTTATTTATAACAACTTATGCTTGCTTCTTTTATATTTGTTTTCCAAATGGATAGCTTCCACCGTTCAGTCATGGTTAATCTTAACTTTTAGATTGTGTGATTAATTAGGTTTCAAAATATTTGGATCAAGCGTAGTAAGTTGTGTGTAGATGAGGTACTAAGAATTTAGACTAATTAAGTGGCTTTTTGGGGTGATTAGGGGTTGGAATTGAAGATTCTAGAAATGCTGGAACAAAGTGCACTGAAATGAGCCAGACAGAGATATCAGAAATGAAGCAGAAGCAACCGCCTGTTCCACTTGGGACTCTAATTGGTCGTGAGCTGAGGAACCTTAAGGTTGAGAAGCCCACAGTGAAGTATGGGCAGGCTGCTCTGGCTAAGAAAGGGGAGGATTATTTCCTGATCAAGCCTGATTGCCAAAGGGTTCCTGGAAATCCTTCAACCTCGTTTTCACTTTTTGCGGTAAATTTAACTATTATCATCGATTCGTTGAGGTTCGTACTCTTGACTTAATGATGAACACTTGTCTATAATTGCTGGATTTGGGTTGTCTTTGGTAGATTTTTGATGGCCACAATGGTATCACGGCTGCTATTTTTGCCAAGGAGAATTTATTGAACAATGTATTGAGTGCGATTCCGCAAGGGCTTGGTAGGGAAGAGTGGCTTCAAGCTTTGCCTCGGGCATTAGTTGCAGGGTTTGTGAAAACTGATATAGAGTTTCAGCGCAGAGGTAAATAAAAATTTCTGTTGTTAAATAAGATTCTTTCTTTAGGAGTATATGGTCTTTCAACTTTCTTTACTCTTCTTATTTTGGCTATTTGCTGTAACTGACAGGTGAGACTTCTGGAACAACAGTTACGTTTGTCGTGATTGATGGTTGGACAGTGACCGTAGCATCTGTTGGAGATTCTCGTTGCATATTGGACTCACAAGGGGGTGTCGTTTCTCTCTTAACCGTTGACCATCGTCTGGAAGAGAATGTGGAAGAACGTGAGCGTGTAACTGCAAGCGGTGGCGAAGTAGGAAGGCTTAACGTTTTTGGAGGGAATGAGGTAAGGTTAATTTATTTTATTATTTTTCCACATTAGCTGACCATGGCCACTTACAAAATAGAGTTTATCATATGATTAACAACTTATGGCTGAATCTTTTCTGGGGTTTGTAGGTTGGTCCATTACGTTGCTGGCCTGGTGGATTGTGCCTTTCAAGATCAATTGGCGACACGGATGTTGGGGAGTTCATCGTCCCAATACCTCACGTTAAGCAAGTGAAGGTTTGTTAATCATTCGTGTAAAAAATTATTGATATAAAAAATTGTTTTGTTAGAGTATATTATATTGTTTTGCCTTATCTGTGGTATTTAGCTTTCGAATGCTGGGGGAAGACTTATAATTGCCTCTGATGGTATATGGGATGCTTTATCATCTGATTTGGCTGCCCAATGTTGCCGAGGTTTGCCTTCTGAACTTGCTGCCAAATTGGTTGTTAAGGTATACAACATATACACGATCTTATTAATTGGACCCTAATTTTGTCTGCTAGGTATTCCAATTTCGGAAGGTTGTGTTAATTCTCATTTGGTTTAATTGCAGGAGGCTCTAAGGTCACGAGGTTTGAAGGATGACACAACCTGCTTGGTTGTAGATATTATTCCTTATGACCATCTTGTCATGCCACCAACGCCTATGAAGAAACATAATTCGTTTACTTCCCGTATATTTGGGAAACGATCACAAAATTCTACTAAAGGAACTAATAAGCTATCTGCAGTTGGAGTTGTGGAGGAATTGTTTGAAGAGGGATCTGCAATGCTTTCAGAGAGGTATGTTTACTCTCTTTTATTTCAGATATTGGCATCTCATATTTTTTGTTGGCTGAAACATATATTAAAGATTGAAAAGGCCAAGATTTTCAGAGATGCAATCAAACGTTGATAGCTGGAACTTAATGCTATTTTATTTTACCATTTTCAACTACTTTAATTTGTGCTGTTTAGATTCCCCAAAATACTATGATTTATTTTAAAGAATTTGTTTGTGTTACTTACGAGGGCAACACTTGATGTTACTTGAGCAACTCAATGAAATTCCTTTTTGTGTCTCAATTTTTTCACAATTATATCGTAAGATTTGTTGCTTTTTATGTATTATATGTTACATTTGTGACATTGAATTACTACAGTTGAACCCTTCTCAATGTCGTTGATATTTGTACGATTCTAGATTTGTCTCTAGAAGCAATCTGAACTTGTCTTGAGACAAATAGTTATCTGCAGACTTTTCTTCTTGCGTTTGCTATTGGGAAGACAATAACATACCATGCAAAACAGTTTGATGGACGTCCTTTTTAGTTTGACTTCCCCATGGGGTTTTTGTTTTGACCTATTGGATATGTGGAACATTTCTTTGAGCATTCTGGCATTATCGCCCATGTCTAGGAGTGAAAGCAGTTAGGTGCAGCCAAGGCTCTCTCTTAGTGTCAATAAGCTTCAATAAATTTTCGTCTTATTTGACCAATGAATTTGCTACAGCACGCAATACACACGAGCTGATATAGTTTCAATGTCTTAGATTCTATCTGTGTTGGTAACGCTCCTTGCTTTCTGGTACAGAATTAGGACAAAACTTGATCAAACCTAATAAAAAATCTTTGTTTCTATTCTTTTTATTCATAAGATCAGTTGAATATGCAAAGTGATAGACTATGAGATTCTTATTTTCTTCTGTGAATTTAGGGAGTTGGGAGTGGCACAATCAGGTTCAAGAGAAATAAAAGTCATCGAAGTACTAGAATATCGACATTCTTAATTGTCAGCTGTTTACTAGTTTTGCTGAGTTATTGTTTGATACAAACGTAGGATGATATGATGAAGTAGAAATGGAAGTAAAATTATAAACTACTAGGAAAAGAAAGTAAAATTTCTACATTCATACTTTGCTATTCTGGTTAGTTATGTTAATTGCTGTGATGGTTTTTGGTCTTTACTATCTTTTTGGTTGATGTTTGTGTCCACCTGTATCCATTGGGTAGATTGTACAGCTTCTGATTGATAAGAAAAGGAAATTTGAAAAGTGGCTTCTTATGACTACTCTAAATGCTGCTAACAATTTTAACCCAACTGCATTATTTGCAGGCTGGGTAAGGATTTCCCTCTGGACTCGAATTCTGGGCTCTTTAGATGTGCTATTTGCCAAGTGGATCAGCCCCCTAGTGAGGGCTTATCTGTAAACTCGGGCCCATTTACCTCACTTGCATCAAAGCCATGGGAAGGTCCTTTCCTCTGTGCAAGCTGTCGTAGGAAGAAAGATGCAATGGAAGGGAAAATGGCAAATAGACCTGCAGTAATTGCATAATATTAGTAAATACTGATATATTTTGATGTGGCCGCGTGCATGCTTGGTTTTCCATAGGCGTGTGTATTGGTCGATGTTTTAGAGAGCAGTCGTCCATTTTGTGCTCGGCCATTTGACTGACTGACCAGGTACAGACATGCTAATACATGAGTGCGTGATAATTTGATTTGCTAACAGCTTGAATATGTAAGTAAAGAAACGATGATACTGTGGTGCGTTATTCTTTTTGTTTTGATTGTTATGGCTTGCAATTATATATATAATCTCATTAAGTCAATAAGATGCTTTATCTTCTATTTTTCGTATTACTTTTCACCTGCATTTCCTGATCCATCATGTCATTATATATCCTTGGTGACAAGAGGACCAATTGGTCGCGAGATTGTTTTAATACTGTTTTCATTAATTTTTGTTGTGTCAATGATTTGTGTAATGGAAAAGCAGGAAAAAATGGATATGACAAACATATCGTTGTCATTCCATGTGCATTTGTCACCTTTAAAAGGGAATACTATGGTGGTGGTATGTGACCGCATGAAACTCAACTCCCCACACAACTCACTCCCACCCACGCACCAAAAAAGGGAAGGTGGGGGCTTGGCACGGTAAGTTTAGTGGCAATTCAAATAACTTTTAAAGTTCAATAGCATTATTACAGCAGCTTGTTAATTGAAGTATTAATTTCCTATAATTCAATTGCCTCGAATAACAAGCTGTCAGCCTGCCACACTATGGTAAATGCTGACTATGAATAACATTAATCGAGATTAGAACCATGGGAAATTCATTCGTACACTTGATTCGTTCCTTCTCTTTTTGGGTATGACGTATGAAAAAATATATTTGATTTGCAGCTGAAAATAATGAAGGAAAAAAGGATTTACTTTGTTGTTGATGTCTATATAGAAAGTCCTTTATTTTCCTCATTTCCCGACTGGTTCCTTTCTATAAGGTTTATTCCTGTAACAGTTACACCCACAAATCTACGATAACAAGTATGAAACCCAGAATGAAATGCTCATTTCTTATGAACAAGTAAATATTTGATCAAATTTAAATTGAATTGTTCAAGATATGTTTAAAAATACGACTCATTTTTATTATCAAGAAATCATAAATGGGAGAAAATATTGAAAGTTACATGTTCTCGACGTATCTACATCATCCCATCATTTTCACTATGGTAATTTAAGATCCTTCACTATGCATCACAAGAAAAATCTTGATTTTAATAGATTTTGTATTACAAAATTATATTTAATGAAAAAAGAGCGAACATGTTCATATGGTATTCAGTAAATCGGTATGAAAAATAAAGTCGTGAGGACGATTCACTAAATACAAGAAGTTGCGAGGCTAAAGACATCGGATTAAGTTTAAACTAAGGTTATAGCTGCATTGAATCTTTTTCTGGTCACGTAATGATCTTTCGACACAAAGGGAAGATAAAAAGAAGGGCAGCAATACTTAACAAAGGCAAAATAGATGAGAACTTAGGTTCCTGCTGATAAAAACAAAGGGCAGAAATCCATGTGCGTCCTTGAATACAGTTCCACGCAGAAGTGTGGCCTTTGCAGAATGTTATACTCGTAGGGCACGTTGTGTTTGCGCTATTAGACCATCGAGAACAGTAAAATGGCCAAAATTTTAGCTTCTTTTACTTCTTTACCACCATATAATTCACCTTACCAAGCATGCAAGTATATCACCCCATTGGAGTTCCATTACAGTAATCCCTCCTCTGCGAGCAACGGATATTAGTTAGTATAGCGAATATTGCAAGGAGACAACGCAAGCTGTCATTGCATGTGAATGGTTATAAAGAAAAACTTACTAAGCTCATCAATGGAAATATTACTCATATTTTCTCCTGCCTTCATAAGTCGAACTCTTCCTGCAATAGTAACGTAACAAATGACAAAGCTGATTTGAGAAGAAAATGTAGAAAAAATAGAACTAAAGTAGCACAGTCCAGAATCAATAAATTTGTACTAAACTGATAATTCCATGTAATCTATGTGCTAACAATCTTTACCTAGTTCAGAAATCCGGAAACAAACTTAGAAATATGCGTTGCCTCTTCAGAATATTTTCTTGAGAAAAAAATATATGTAGAATTCAACAAGCTACTAAGTCGTTAACGGAGCATGAAGCCATAAACATTTTGAAAAAAATTTCATCCTGATCCATCAATTGATGCCTACCGTGTTCCTATTTATTAACCTAAGGCGACACCTGCTCCAAAAAACCCAGGTTGTGATTTGAGAAACTGTCGAGGAACTCAGCCAAGCTTTTCATGGAGAATTGACTTATATTAACATTAAGTGGCAATCTTTTTAGCTAAATAGTTTCCCTTCATTTCTAGTAGACTTAAAACACGATTGATTAGGTCGTCCAATGATCAACTTATATTAAGTAACTGCAGTTAATCACTCTGATCTCTAAATTAGGTGGTAGACAGATTATTTATCAACCACTGAAGTTATAAATTGTATAGGTTCTACATTACGGAACTAATTCTATATGACTTTTCTTCGCGTGCACGAAACAACAACAACAACAACAACAAAAAACTAAGTCTTGTTCCCAACAAATTCGAGGAGGAAACATTCAGCAGTGGACAACGTGTGAATCAGCTTTACTTTAATACAAATAGAAATGCTCGTTCTATAATCTGAAATAAAAACCGCAAATGTGAAATAAAATTTGGTTTACATACCATCACGACGCACACAGATTTCTGGTATGCTTTTTATTTCACCATTGATACTGTCATTGTAGACTCTAGTTTCAATATCACCTTCAACATAAACCGAAGAGCTGAAAATGAGATCTACATATTAGACAGAAACGATAAATAAAATCTATAGCTTGATTGAAGAAGTCACAGAAACATACTTTTTCATAAGTTGCTGAACGGCATAAGCCCCAAGCATTTCATTATGCACTGCAACACGATGCCATTGAGCTGGTCTTGGCAAGTCTTTCTCTCCCACAAGCCTCTGATCAAACATTCCACCAGTTCCCACTGTGAATATGGTTACAGTTCGGCCATTTCTCAAGATCTTCTGGACAGGAGCTTGACCTACTTTTCCACATATAATAGCCTGGCAAATAGTCAAAATCTTAAATGCATATCCACATTCAGAATGACAACAAACAATGAAGCCAAGCTCATAAACAGAGGAATCGAGTGTAAGAAACTAATGTTCAGAAAAATATTCAAGTCAACTGGCACTAAACCCTCCAAAAAAATCTATTATTGTCTTTCCTTATTGAATATAATACCCTGTGGACACCGCGAAAATTCCAGCCTTTTCTGGGATCAACACTCTGCAGCTGCAACTCCGGCTTCTCAGGAGGAAAATCATCATCGACCTCCACCTCACCATTAGGGCTCACATCCTTGTCGCTGTCATTGTCAGTCTCGGTTGAGAAAAACAATTTTGAGCTCACTTCCACACCCATCACTACAAAATTACATCACATAAACAAGAAAAAGAAAGCAAACGAAACCCACTTCAGCATATAAAACGCTCAACATTGCCCATCAATTGTTCGATGAATATCCTCAAAGAAACAAATATGCATCCACGATCTCTTAGTGCACAAATATATGTATAAAACTGTGTTAGAAGGTTACCTAGTGAAGAAGGTCTGATTGATGGAGAGATTCTGAGAAGCTTGAGGAATTTAGGAGCGAGTGAATTCATTGTTCTTTTACAAAGAAAAGTATCACAGTGTGTCAGAAGTAAACAAACTGAAAGGGTACGACGCGGGTTATTTGACGGATTTTGCGGGTATGGATACGGGTCATAACATAAGGATGTGTTTGACGCCCATTTTGGGGAGAATAAATTCTAGAATAGTGATTGATGAGAAGAACGTGTGGTAAAAAAATATGTGTAATATTATTTTATTGATAGAATGTGTGGTTGAAATGAAAAAAGAGAAAAAAAAAATGAGAATGAGAAATTAAGTGGTGTCAAACAAGGGCTAAATGTACCCAAATTGCAACGTTACTCTATATCGTCTTTGAAACTTGTGCAATTGGTATTTGGGAAAATTGCAGTCAATGTATCAAATCCTTCATTTAGTTGCAGGCTTTGTCCAAATTTTACATTTGTGTCACAATAAGTACGAGACATTTAAAAAAATCGCAGCTCAAGTCCAGATTGACGGTTTCCATCTATTTGACTACTAAAGTCGTTAGTTGATTTTCACCAAATAGATAAGGGCAATTTGGACATTACACACTTTCCTAAATTCAGCTTTCGATAAATCAGTTGAATTCTGCTTTCGATTTCTGGTTTGCTTCTCAAATCAACGATGGGGAAAAATGAGTTTCCTGACCCCAAAAGCAATTGCAAACAGAATCAAAGCCAAATGTTTACAGAAGCTGCGATTGTATAGCCAGATGTGCCGAAACAGTGCTGAGACGAGAACGGGTTCCAGTGCCACTGTATGAGTGAATCCCACTAGCGCTAGATGGAAGTCTTCGGCCAAAACTCCATCCGAATTATCGATGGATATTTCGAGGAGTTCGAGACCTCTTTTCTTGAACACACAAAAGAAGAGCCGTCGATTCAGCCGCATAGCTGCCACTGTTGTGTATAATGAATATATCGCCGACTGTCATCATGTTCACCTGAATTTTGTTGGAATATTGGGTTTTATTAGTTGATTTGACCAACTTTTGACCAATTATTTTAGTGGGTCCCATTTGGTGGACAAAATATTTCTTTG
>CAIGRK010194388.1:0-10824 GCA_903798315.1 Fraxinus greggii | reverse complement strand
AATTTTAATTATATCTGATTTTTTAAAGAAAAACTTACAACTCTTTAATTTGAATTGAAATTTTAAAAACATTTAATTCATGTAATTTTCAGCGTGTGTTTGGGCCACATTATTTTGGCAGAATGTATTTTGGAATTGTAGATTGATGGATAATGTGTGATTGAAAATGAAGGAAAATTATTTTATTGAAGAATGTGTGGTTGAAAATGTGTAGAAAAATGAGAATGAAAATTTTAATGTGGCTCAAACATGTACTTAATATTATTCGATTATGTAATTTTAATGATCATGTAATTAATAGAAAATATAAATGTCAAACAATCGATTAAAGTGGCATAAAAACTTAATTTTTTTCAGCTAGTGCTCTGGACTAACTCTTTGATATATCTCTAATTCAAGTAATATTGATCCCGACTAATTCTATGAAGACTCAATTAACTTGAATATACAACAATATAGCAAGTAAATTGATAAACAACCATAGAAAACTTTGAATTTTTCAAATGAATGTCGAGTTTGTTTAGAAAGTCTTTATAAACAGTTTAGATTATAAATAAATTTTTGGTAGGTGAACAATCGTTTCACAATCATATGCATGAACTAACTGCATGGTAATGGAGAAAGCGTAGGGGTGGCGTGGGGGAGGAAGTGGGATACCCTGCAGCGGCGCACATGCAATAGGGTTTTGACATCCTCCAACAGATTCACATGCCCACTTTCAAGAGGGCCCCATTGAATCTTATCACATGACATGCCTCTTATATTTTGGGTCCCACCCCCTTCCCTCATTTCCGTCCCCTGGGCTTATGCACATATATTTAGGTAATTTATTAAAAGAATTAAATAAATTTAGATTTTATTATATTCAATTTTTTATAACTTAAATTTTATTCAAAATTTTAATATATAATACATGTTGACTTATTGCAAGATGGTAAACAATTTACTATATTACTATATTAACATATAGAAACTTGATCTATGAGAATTTTTTGAATTCAATTATTACTTATAATTCAAGCTCTTCAATCAATCCGAATTCTAATCACTATCTTGAATAATTTTCATTTATAATAAAAAAAAATTACCTTCTTTATTTTAGCAATCGAAGGAGACAAAATGTTGCCATTTAAGAAAAGATGACAATAGCCAGTAGGTCAGCTAATCAAATTTAGGATTACTTATTTAGATTTAAAATTATAGACATTTAATAGTTCTTTTTAGTAATTATAGCCTAATTTATCCTTATATTTCGTTTATTAGGTGAAATTTGATGAAATGAAGTAATTGAAAGAAATAAATGAAAATTGACGAAAAAGGAACAAGATCCAAAGTTTGGGGATTAAAGTATAAATACTTAAAAGTTATGCCGAATCTCACGATGAAGATTCGAGAATGCTAGCAATTAATTGGATGCAATTATAAGTCAAAAGGAGTGAAATATGACCAAAATATTTTCAAAAATCAATTTTCAACCGCACAATAATGTTTCAAATTTTTAACCGGAGATTGAAACCCATTTTTGACCTAGTAAACATTCGAATTGGAAAAAAGCTATTTCAAGTAAAGTTGTATCCCTTTAAGTTGTCTTTACAACCCAATTTGAGTCGACTCCATCGACCATCAAGAGATAAAATTATGATAAAAATATCGAAAGAAGTGTAGTGTAGGCAGCGCCACCATCATGGCATCGAGGCGCCACCAGTTTGTGCAATACATAGTAGCGGCTCTGTGGCGCCACTCTCATGGCATCGAGGCGCCGCTTTGATGTATCTAGAGCGCATTTTGATCCATTTTGAAACTCATAAAAACCCTATATTCGATACAAACGTGGAGAGGAGTATAAATATAAATTGTTGGCACTTTTGAGGGAGTTCCATACAATATGGGAGAGAGAAAAATACATAATCATCAAGATCAAAAAGGGCTTTTGAGGTTGATAAAGATTCTTTGTGCAAGATTCAATTCTTTCCATGATCAAAATTTCAAGATCCAGTTATAAACTCTATATTTTTTGTTTTTCTTTAATTATTATGAGTAGCTAAATTCATAGTTAAGGCGAACAATGTAATATATGGGTGACCCTTTATTTCTTTTATTCAAAATTCTAATTCTTTAAATGCATATGTTATGGATTTTATTCATGAATTTAATGCTTTGAATTCTTTGGCCAATTGTTTAATGATTTTGTGAATCTATTACGAATCAAAATGTGAGTATTAGATTTAGACCACATAGTAAAATTCGATAATTTAGTATAACGAGAGATACCTATACTAGTTATTGCGGCTGTTAGATGAACTCGTAGAACTAATAGATTCAATGAGAACACGAAATGGGTAAATTGAATACAGATAAAGAATTCGATCGAACACTACAATAGTAATGAATTTTGATTGACGATTTAAAGGAGATTCATAGGTAAAATTGTAAGCTTTAGAATCTACATTCATACTTTTAAAACTCAAATTCAATAAATTGTGTATGTTAAATAATTTAATTTAATTAGAATAATTTAGACACCAATCACAAACCTTATTATTTGTTTTCGATCAAATTAAATTTAGCAATAATTTAACCAATTGTAAGATAGTAGTTCTCGTATGAACGATATCAAAACTCATTGGTCAACTATATCATTTGTTACAATACGCATACTTGTGGGATATAAAAATCGACAACAAGGGTTCAAAAAAAAAAGGAAAGCATCGAAGCAATAACCAATATAACTTTTTGAATAATAATATTTATTTAGAGTCTAAATGATTATCGATCCACATGACAATGTTATATTGTTCAATTTCAAAAGTGAATAAAATGTATTCAAAATTCATTGGATAACATGACAATGATTCTACTGACACGGAAAATGATGATTATCTAAACTCTTAGATGAATAGCGTTACTATTTTTTTTTTAAGAAGTCAAAATTTTATTTTTATCTGATGATCATTACTAACTAGAAAACAAATGTAGGTTCAAAGAGGAGAAAAATATTAGTTAACCGGTTTATTTGCATTCCGATTAACTACACCTCTTCGGATGAACTGGTCGATCTAGAACAACTTTTCGAAAACTATCAAAACGCGCTCAACAATGTGTGTCGAAGAATTGTTACAGATCAGAAAATCAGGCTAGATAGAATAATACTCTGTACTAAACAAACATTGAAATAAAATTTAGAGTGTGTTTGGTGCATATTAAAATGAGAGAATTCATTTTTTTGAAGTAATGTGATGGAGAATATGTAGTTGAAAAAGAAGGAAAAATTATTAATGTGATGGAAAATATTATTTTATCGAAAAATATGTGATTAAAAATGAATAAAAAAATGAGAATAAAAAAAATAACGTGACACAAACATTGACCTAGAAAGATAATGAGCAGAGACTGGTAAGGGTAAAGTGAAAGAGGGCACACCAAAATTCCAAGAATGAATCATTGAAAGTAGGCTACTGTCACCATGTCAATACCCATTCCAGCAAGATTGAATATCCAGCACACTCATTGGTCCACGTGTCACCTTTGTACATAACATAAACTCTCTCTCCTCATTCAAATTCGAGTTCTCTTGGTCTCCATTATTGTTATTACAGAACTCTCTCTCTCTCTCTCTCTCTCTCTCTAAACAAACTATTAATCTATTCACTTTTCTTACACCCTAGAAACTCAACAACTGATCAAGAAGAAGAATTAAAACCCTAGAAGAAGGTCAAGCCATGGAAGTTGGAGTAATGAAAACGGTGAATAAGGAAAAGTTAAATTTGAAAGAGACTGAACTGAGACTAGGGTTACCTGGAACTGAAGAAGAAATTATGGGCAAAAATCTCACCATGAATTCTAATGGAAAAAGAGGGTTTACAGAAACTGTGGATTTGAAGCTAATTTTTTCTGGGATGGATCAAACTGATGATCAGAAAGAAAACAATTTGCACAAGGAAAAGACTCCTGCCAAGTAAACTTACTTTTCTTTTCTTGTTCTTGGATGTTTGGTATGTAGTACTAACCTACGGGACAAGATCCGAACTTGGGACTTTGTTAATTTTGTTTAACACTGTCAAGTCGAGTATATCATACGTTTTATTAGAGTAATTTTCGTTTTTCTTATTTCTTATCTTTTTTTTTTTTTACTAGAATTAAAGCCAAGAGAATTAATATACATCAAAATCAACAAACATTCCTTTTAGTATTCTGCAAATTAAGGTTTGTAGTTACCAAATGGAGTGAGTTATACTAACCAAATGGAAGTTTAGGGCACAGGTTGTGGGGTGGCCACCGGTTCGGTCCTTCCGGAAAAATATTATGGCGGTTCAAAAGAATGAGTCTGAGGAGACAACCGACAAGGCGGGGACGGGTGGCGCCGCCTTTGTGAAGGTTAGCATGGATGGCGCGCCTTATCTTCGGAAAGTAGATTTGAAGAAGTACTCCACTTATCAAGAGCTTTTTGATGCCTTGGGCAAGATGTTCAGTTCCTTTACAATGGGTAATCTATAAAATTAATATGGATAAATTCCTTGATGAACCATTTTGCTTAAAAGTTCTTAATATATGTTGTAGAAAGATGAAATTTAGATAGTAGTGGAGCCAGTCCACGGATTCATTGTGGCCTAGTTTAACTACTAAAATCTTGTTAGAAATTTAAAAAGTTAGATTAAAATAAAGAAGCTGATGATCTAGAAAACTTTATATTATACTTGGCCTTATTCGATTTTGCTAAAAATTATAATTTTAGTAAATTTTAATAAAAGTTGATGAAATATGTGGTTAAAAAGTTGACAAAAATTGTGGATATTATGAAATGTGTGGTTTAAAATGAGTTTTAAGATATGGGATCAAACACGAGCTGAATCTTGTATTATATCGTGTTTTGCGGAAGTTATTTCCGTTGTCTATGAGTATGATGTGTTACGCGTATTATTTATGTCTTTAACGCGAAGTAAACATTGTATATATATTTGTGAAATATAGGTACACATATTTACTCCGCAAGATATGCTAAAAGAAAAATGGCTTAATCTTTCATGAACATGAAATTTTCTCTCTTCATGGAATTAACAACGTTGTATGTCCGAATTAATCCTTAGGAATGATGGACTTCATGAATACGAGCAAACTTATTGATCTTTTAAATGATTCTAACTATGTTCCTACTTACGAAGACAAGGATGGTGATTGGATGCTCGTTGGTGATGTTCCATGGAAGTAAGTTTTCATGTCTTTCTATAACAATCGATATATCTGTTACTCTAATATATTACAATACCCACTTGCTCGATAGTTCATTATGCATCATGATAACATTCTCCGAGTTATTTGATACAAATTGCGCAGAATGTTTGTTGAATCATGCAAGCGCTTGCGAATTATGAAGGGAACGGAGGCAATAGGACTCGGTTAGTATATAGTCGATCCGTAGCCTCAAGTTGAATCTTATGAATATATATACATTTAATATGTGAATGATTCAATATTATTAATAGTGTCACTCACTCCCGACTTACTATATCACTATTTTATTGGTGACCTTTTGATTGAAGTCGTGATTTTTGAGTTTCAGCACCTAAAGCCATGGGAAAATGCAAGAACCAAAGCTAAATCCGTAAATTCCATATCGTCTGCTCTTTCGATCTCTGTGGCATTGATCTGAAAAAGGCAAAGCGAAGACAAACACAAGATGAATGGAGCAGATGCTGGATTCTGTCTGCAGTACTATTTTCAATTAATTACTTATGTAATTCTACTTAATTAATTTTAAATATTCATATAGTGTGGACACAGAAAATAACTCTTCGAACGTAAGACTTGGTTTGTCTAGCTTGTTTATTATTAATTATTGTTTAATAATGTCATATTATTCAGATACTTTTTATGTAATAATTGTGTGTTTTGAAGCTCTTAGGATTGTTTTTAGGATCACGCTATGCGTACATAACCCTTCACACAAGGGTTCACATAATAGGCAAGTGACGTTCCCTTATCGAAGGGGCGCCTTGGGCCCGACGCCCCTCCAGTAGGAGGGTTAAAGGGGCGTCACTTGCCCATTATGTGAATGATTATGTTATGGGTTACGTACCCATAGCATAATTCTTGTTTTTATTGTGCATTTTATTTGTTAATATGGCGTAAGGAGAATGGATTTGTACAGATTGGGAGCAATATCATGTGCATATTCGATCTCGCATTTACTCTCTGCTCATTTTTGATTAAACATATAGGGTAGGAATAAATTAGGGGAGGGGAGGCCTGGTACAAAAATGTGGAATCGACTCCATTAAATCTTCTTGTCTAGTTAACCGTTACTTGATTCAATACAACTAAAATGTTCTCAACCACAACCTCCGGGGACTGAGGTCATTCAGCCCCTTGTCCCCTAAGTTACGTAATATGTTCTCAACCGTTCTTGCTTCAATTTGACCTAGTTGGCAAACGATATCAGTTTGCAATAGAGAACAATCCTTATTGCCTAAGTCAATAAATATACACTCCAAACCCTTATTTCGTCATCCTCTAAATTTATCTAGAGCTAATGTCAAATCACTTAATAATGTATGTCATCACTTATTATTTTATCCACAACAAAATTATTTTCGTAAGTTATAGAATGCGAGCAATATTGCATTTAAATTATGGTAGATGTTGCGTTCATAATACTAAAATTTCACTTGTTAGACAGTCTGAAACTTGATTATTTGTAATATCCGTTTTTTATTTGCTGATAGAAGCAAAATTATGGAATTAACAGATAATTTGAAGTCAGAACTGTGAAGGCAACATACACCCTCTGAAAAAGAACAACAAACAGATACATGCTCCAATTTTGGAGTAAGAACATTGTCGATGCATGTAATTTATGATGTCGAAATCACAGCACAGTGGCGTTTCCTAGCCCTCAACTGTTCCTCCTCATCGCATGGCTGCAAATGGAAAAGTAAATATAAGAGGCCTACAAGAAACAGATATCTAACAACAATTCATATAATCTCTGATATATAGAACAAAAATATGAAGTCCATTAGGTATGTGAGTGATTGGTTTGTTCTCTAAGATTAACACAGCTAGTAGAAGTACGGGTGATTATATGAACATAGTTTAATGTGCAAAATTTCCAAGAAAATTCAGAAGACACATTGAGTTAGTTAATGTATGTCACACTTTTGCAAGAGGATGAAGTTTCACCTGAGGGCTGAATAAATATGGCACGCGGACTCTTTTGGATCCATCAGGTAGCCGTTTGATGGGAAAATGATTTTCTACAGCCGAAAAGTCGTAGCAGGCCTGCATAAAATATTTGAAGCTCAGATGTGTTAGCCAAATAGATTTTGTGGGAAAAAACACCAGAAGCTAGCAGAGAGCCAATACATTTATACTTCACCTCAAAATTTAGTCAAACGCATTAAACCAAGACGTGGGTAAATCTTTTATTGCCTCAAAATTTTGATTAATCCTAGTAAATCAAGTTTCGGATGAAATCTTCTAAGATGTTTGTCGTTTAGCATGGATTGAAGAATTCTGACCGACAGATGGACAGATGTATCTCAGTCATCCAGAAATGATGATTACAGTAGCATAATCCTTTATTTTGAATCAAGAACACCCATAGTCAATTTATGGTAATGGGAATCCATATATCTTAAATCAAATTTGAGAAGTTACAGGGGAAAGATAAAATTAAATTTGCTTCTGCACAGCTGATGGATATATAATATTTTATAAAGGTGGAGAAATGTTACAAATAACAGATAATTGTCTTAAAAATGTAGTCGAACATTGATGGCATTTTATTCTTGAGTCACAACTGAGATAGATTAGGTTGTTTACCTGATTATGAATGGTCTTGACCAACATGTCTTGGCAGCCTGATGCATGCACACTTTTTAAATTGGGGCACTCGAGTAGCAACCTCTCTGTGGTCAGAGCAAGTAAAAAATTAACCTCAAATTCAAGGAAAATGCTTCAATACTTTCAAAAGGTCACGTCTGGGGAGGGATTTGAAGAACATACCTGGATGTAAATTTCTACAAGAGTTGAGGTTCAAATCAATAAGTTGTGGGCAATTTAGATATAATGCCTGCGTTAAAATTTGTCATATACCGAAAACAAAATAATATTTGAGCAGGAGAAAAAATAAAATATCCTTAATACAAGAGAAGCTTACATCCAAGCCAGAACAACCCCATAAGCTTAGCTTCTTCAACCGGCTGTGTTTGATAATTAGCTTCTGGTATATAAGGTGCAACTTGCTGTTGGGAGTTCTCTGCAAGTCACTATCATTGTCCTCTTCATTAGAGATCTCTGAATTGGGATCACATATGGTCATTCCACAGTCCATGAGTTCCAGACAAGGCAGTTGAGCAACAGCAAATTGAATGCCACCTATAGATTTGCAAGACAGATAAAATTATTAAGGAGATGTTAAAAATGTAATGAATCAAGTAACTGCGATAGCATCAGAGCAGAGTTCGAAGATTACTTGAAGTTATATTGGGGCAAAGGGCAAGAAGTAGTTTCGACAATGTTTCTGGAAAGACATTGCAAATCATTCCAATGCCACTGTCACTGATATTTGACCTATGTAAAGAAACAGCATCAAGGAAACATTTACTTATCTACTGAAGCAAATAAAATAGCCAATTAGAGAAATATCCATCAAATTTTCATATTCAAGTAGTTACGCCCAAAGCGAATCAGAAATAGCACTTGTTACAAAGCACACAACATTGTGAGCAGGAAATATAGGGGCTCAGTTAAGTCAACTATTACTTCGACAAACTCTGTAGCCCTAAGATCAAAAATACAAAAACAAGGGCCTGAAACGTACCCACTCAGATCAAGCAATTCCAGCTTTGAGTAGCTAGAAGCAATAGCTGCAACTGATGCATCAGTAATCTCAGATCCAAGCACAAGAGAAAGCATTCGCAATCCCCTAAAGGTAGAAGCATTGATATCTTATTCGTCAGATTTTTTATCATTGATTCAACTATTTCATGCAGATAAAGTTTGAATTACGCCCCCAAAAAAAAAAGGAAAAAGCTCAAGGACTTGCAGAAAACAATGTGCACAAAAGGTGAAAAAACACTGCCAACCTCAAATTTGAAGCAGTAAGAGCAAGCACTACAGCATGTGAAAGCCGCATTGAGGCAATGTGGATGTTCTGTAGCTTTGGGCAGCTTATTCCGAAACCATTCACAATAGTGGTCAGATCAGTGCTATCATTTTCTTGCTGAGAAAAATCCAAGGATACCTCCTTCAAGTTGGGGCAGTTAAAAACCTATGCAAAACAATGCATGCCAGTGTAGAGCAGCATGAGATCAGATCATATAATAGAAATGAACATTGAACCTGTAGAGGAATTACCATCTTAGAGAGGGAGTGAAGATCTGAGAGCCAGAGAGTAGACAGACTGGTCGAAGAAAAAATTAAACCCCCAAGGTTACAACACCCTTCCATCTTAAGACTGGACAGGCATCTTTTCTCAGAGATAAAACGGCTTAATTCTTCCCTGCATTAGAACATAAGTTTGTATCTCATCTCCTTCTGGTTGAAATACTACATTGCCGCTATAATCTTGAGATAAAATAGGTAATCTATGTCACCAAGGATTATTTGGCTTTTAAAACTCAGATCAGAGCAAAAACTACGAATAAAAAAGAAGAGAGCAGCACACAGAAACTTCTAACATTTACAACAACAATGCAAAAGATATTACTGCTGAAAAATCATGAGATGCGACCCGCAAATATTTCTAGACCGGCGAGCACAATGACATATATATCATTGACAGACCCACGATGTGATGTGCGATGTCACTTCCACCCCATGTGAAGCGTCAAAGCATAAGCCATAAACCTCAAACTCACATTAAGATAATGAGATTCCCTCCATTGAGATTTGGGAAATGTCTAAAATTATAGGTGTTTACTGAACAAGATTAAGCATAAACTTACAACATGGTTAAATGCAGAGACTGTAGGTAATAGAAACAGAATTTCTTAATACTGTTAGAAAACATTCATGAAAAATATAAGAATGTGCGAAATGCACGGAAAACGGAAATATAATACTGCATTGAAATGTTAAATTATTACCCAGTGATTCTATTGCCAGAGGTAACAGATGTAAAGATCTCCAGAGACAGCAAATTAGGGCAGGAGAAAGCAACGCAAGCCAGCATTGTTGTATCCACATCTCTGCAACACCAAAAGCAAAATACAGTCAGATTAATTCCCAATTTTCCTGTCAAATATATGGCCAATATCCTCAATAATTATCATCAATGTATTTCAGTACCTAATGTAAGCTCCCTAAAAGATGGGTTTATAGAAACCAAATTTTCAGATAAGTGGCATAGATTTGAGTTTAGTACTAATTCATGGAGTCAAATTTCAATTAGTGCCCTTCCTATTCTGCATTTCTCATAAATTCCTTATGTGCAAATGCACTTAGCCTCTGCATTGTAAATTTCAAGTTTTATCAATTAATCCTATTTTTTAATAAACATAGATTCTTATTTTCATTATAAATTATCCCCGGATCCATTTGATAAAACAGTAGATCTGTTCATCAGCTCCATGTCCCTGACCTTTCCATCGTAAGAGATAGTTTCGTGAGTCCAGGGCATTTCTGCAACATCGATCCAAAAAGTCTAATCTCCGCCTTCGCCGGAACCCTAAGCCGGAGCTCCTCCGCCACTCTCCAAAGCTTCTTCGTGGTTTCTCTCCACCCCTTACACACCATCGCCGCATACAACAACCCAACCGGCGGCAGCCTCCTCAACACCTCCCACAAACAACTCGCTGGCAACTTCCCCGCCATATCTGGATCCAT
>CAIGRK010194324.1:0-11724 GCA_903798315.1 Fraxinus greggii | reverse complement strand
GAAAAGAATAAACTCTTGCACAAATGTTTTCTTCTGCTTCCAATCTTTGCTTTGGTCTTGAATTCACGATGAATTTCCTCTCTTGATTGGATTCTTCAATCCCTCGTTGTATCTCCATTTTTTTAATGTGTGGAGTTCTTTCTTAATGTTTGGCCATTTTCTTAGTTCCTCATTAGGTCTATTTATAGTTCCTTACACATTCTTGGTCAATTTGGAGTCTTTTTCTGGCCTTCTCGCGGCCCAAATCATCAAAACCCTATGTTGGAGGCGCGCAGCGCCTAGGCGCCGCGAAAATTGTCCAGGTAGCGCATGCGCGCTAGGCGCTGCCACGCTGAAAATATGCTGCATCTGCTTCAGTATTGTGGTCATAACGAACCACCTCAGAATATTGGCGGGATTTTAGCAGCAAGAAAAGAAAGCTCCATGGGAGGAGGCAATCGGTACAATGGAAGAGGTTTCAACTCATTTTATGTAAAGGATCGAGACGAACTTCCAAAATCATAGGATTGTAATGAAGAATTTGGAAAATTAGATTGAGCAAATAGCCAAAGCACTCTGAGAAAGACCGTTGGAACCTTACCAGGTGACACTGAAACCAATCTCAAACAGGAAGCGATGGCTATAAGTGTTTTAGAAGATGAAAATAGTGAAGATCCACCATAAAAGGAAACGACTCCGATTCAAGTATACATTTCCATTCTACTCTATCAAAGACTTTGAAAAAGGCCAGAAAGAAAAACATTTCAGGCAAATACAACATTGAGCAGGCTACAATTTCGTAAAATTACGAAGAAATTTGTTGTAAACAATCAAAAACTGCGTGCTGACGACAAGGAGCGAGTGGAAGGATCTGAAAAGGTAAAAGATGATAAATTAAAAGAAAACTCAAATGTTCCACAGACTAAGGTAGCCGCTCCTTCCAAAGAATATGTGTCTCATGTCCCATTCACACAAAGGTTATAGAAATACAAGCTAACCAATAGTTTGAAAAGTTTCTCAATGTGTTAAAGAAGCTCCACGTTAATATCCCATTCATAAACGCGATACGATAGATTCCAAGGTATGAAAAATCTTGAAAGATGTGATAACAAAGAAGAGAAAGCTACTAGAATTTGAAAAAGTACCACAGACATAGGAGAGCAATATAAGATTACAAAATAAATTCTCTGAAATTCCAAGATCCAATGAGTTTTAATTTGCCTATTTCAATTGGAAAAGCTTGTTCTTTTATTGCTATATGTGCAATTGGTAGTATTAATTTAATACGTTTATTTGTATACAGAGAGTTGGGACTCGAAGAAGTGAGAGATGACATTATCACTACAGCTGGCTGATAGAAGTATAAGCATCTAAGAGAAAATGTTGAAGATATGCTCATCAAACCTAAAAAATTAATATTCCGACATTCATTATTCTTGATACAGAAAAAGACCAGGATAATTCAATTATATTAGGTCAACCTTTCTTAGCAGCTAGTCCAACCTTGACTGATATGGAGAAATTTGAGTTGATCCTAAGAATGGAGGATGAACAAAAAATTTGGAATTTACACCCTCATCCAAGCAACCATCAGATTTTGAGGAGTACAATTGTGGTGATAAAGATGTTCCGCTTGTTCAACAAGCGGTCAAAATAGAAAACCAAAATTTGGTGGACGTCTTGATAGAAATGAAGACTGGGAATTAAATTTTGGAGAGCAAATGAAGGCTGCATGGTTGGAAATTAAGAGGAGTGCAAGGTCGATACATCCCCTCTCGATCTATCATGATCAATAGTTGATTAAAGTCTAATTCTAGACTATAAACCAAGAACTTAATGGGAAGTAACACATTCTTGCGACCTGTAACTATTTAATTTTAGTAATTACATGGCATCTAGATTATAGGACTGCATTAGATTATTTGCATTTTTTCTTAGGTTAAAAAAAAATCGAAAACTTCACCGGTCAGGGTTTGACTCCTGAAACCCCAAAAATATTTAAGTTTTAACTTCGAATCAACAAAATTCTCCCCTTCCTTCTCATATTTGAATTATGCTTTGATCTTGGTTATGATTGTGATGTAGTGCTGAAAATTCGTGGAACTGAGCAGTGTCCAGTGTTTTCATCATATATTTCTCTAGAAATTTCCTATTCATGCATGGTTGGTGGCATTGGAAACTAGATTCATTTATCTTTTCAATATTATTATTCATGGTCAGATTCAAAGTAATTTAGGAGTTATGAAGGTTCAAAGTGACGCCTTGTGACTGGGAAGTTGAAGAGTTTCTAGTTTTTAATTTTATGCATCCATTCATGTATTTAGATACATTATGTTAGCCTATAAATGACTTGTATGATGAGAAAAAGGGAAGACTTGAATATTTACTCATTTTCATTAATAATTATATTGGAGAATATAAGTTATCTATTTCTCTTTGGTTCCCAACTTTGTGAAGTCGAATTTGGAATATCTGTTAAGCTTTGAAAAACTAAGACCCATGAAGGGGTCAATTAGCCTACATGGCCAACAGTTCGGCGGCCCATGCCTTATACACTGGCCTAGGGTAGCCCAACTGTGTACAGGCAAACCAATTCATGTGCGAACGACCCATCTCTCCCACATAGATCACCTGAACCAACCCTTTTACATGCAGAGCCCATGGATAGAGTTGGCCGAGGACGAGGCAATGGCGATATCTTGAATGGATCTCACACCATGCACTGCCACCGCTGCCATCCTATTTGGTCAAGTCTAAAGTGAAAGCTATACTTTATGAACACAAAAGTGGTAATAACATTTAAGGTTGGGATTGATTGATGTATATGACAAGAAAGGAAAATCGTCTGGATGGGGCCCCATGCACTATCATCCATTCCATTCATTTTGCCCAATTATAAAAGCTCACACTTAGTGTCATTCAAAGGTAATGCAAATTTAAACTCTCAAGCCTATATTCTTGCTCACACACATCTTATATTTTTTATCCCAAAGCCGACCCCCATTTTTCATGCCATTTTTCATGCTGGAGGCTCACATTTAAAGCTCTCCCACGCCCTAAAACTACTTCACCAACTGACTTGACCGTCAAAGTGCGTGCAACTAACTCCACCCTTCCCAGAAAAGGCCATGTGTGACTGAAGGTTTGTCCAAGTGTGCAGGAATTCAGCTTACGTGGACGTGAGAGGCATTGGGATCTGTTGGTCACAACACTGGTATATTTTTTTGGGTCAACAGATTTGCGCCGTCTGTGGGAAGTTCAACACTATAACCACGAACATCCTTGTGGTAAAAGTCATTTGAAGCAGAGCCTTGAAGAAATGTTTGATTCTTGAAGAAAGAACCCCTACAAAGAGAAAGCATCTAAAACACCTACCTTTAGCTTGAAGCCTAATATATCTATGAGTTCTAGACACTACAGATCGCAATGTAAGAGTAGACAACAAGAGGCTTCTGAAGAAGAGGTCCTCCAAACAAATGTAAACATGCGTCGCCCCCATCAACAACATAGGTGAGGCGGTACTACAACACGATTGTCCATAGAAGTTGGGAAGATGGCTATGAACATGAGAAACATGGCTAGCAAAATGCCACCATGCAGCAACTACTCATGCAAATGCATCAACAGGCGGGGTACCAAGTGCCTCAGCAGGAGGTGATGCCCCAAGAGGATGAGGAGAATGACACGATAACCTACCCCCAAATGCACAGAAGGAAGATCAGCCCAGTAGAGAGGGAGGTGGAGATGGACACTTCCACCAATTACACAACTAGCCAACTCGGAGATAACATACCACAGGAGGTAAACTTTCCCTAAAATATGCTCAAAATCGCGAACCACGGAGATCCACCAGTGTGTTCGATCGAATTGGATCATCAAGGCCTACGAATAGATACTACCAGTCGCCTCCCATACAAAGAGGGCCAGAATGTCATCCAGTATATGAACCTCAGGTGATTTTCCTCCCTCCACCTAGAAATAGGCAAAAGAGAAGATACGAGGCGAACTTGAAGAATCAAGCAAAAGCATGGCGATCCCTTCATTACTAGGCAGAGGAAGACGATTCCAAAGGTCCATGTAGGTCCTTTGAGTTAGATGATGATGACGAAAGCCTGCTCTTCTCCCAAAAGTTGAGAAGTACCCCAGTTCCAAGTCACTTTGTACCACCAAAGATACCTAAATACGAGGGAAAGGGCCACCCGACAAACATTTCAACAACTACAAGACTCATATGTCCTTGCAAGGGGCCTCACCGATGCTAAAGTGCAAAGCTTTTCATCTCACATTAAGTGGGGTCGTAGAAATTTGGTATAGCCGAATCCCAGCGGGCAGCATTAGGAGCTAGCCACACCTCAAAAAGGCCTTTTTAAACCAATATTTATCTAGTAAATAAGGAGAAGCCCCCATCTAGAGGTTACAAGACATGAGGCAACAAGCAGGTGAAACTTTGAAAAGCTACTTGGCTCACTTCGCTGACTAGATGACTTATTGTGAGCAGGTTACGAATAGAGAGGCCATTTCTGCTTTGAGAAAAGGCCTCAACATGAACACCCTATTCTGGAGGGACGTGCGGAACAAAAATCCTACCTCTTATGATGCTTTGGTGGAAATGATGAGAAGCGAAATTGTTAACGAGGAGTTGATTGATCACTGCAATTGAACCTCGTTGGGACTCCCACCGCCTCAAAGACAGTGACGAGGTAGACCAGTAATGGACCCGAACGAAACACACAATCTCCCATACCTCAGGCCAAACATTAGCTACAACCACATTAAATACAATGTCATCTTTGACATATGAAGAGGTCGGACCTGAGGCTCCTAGACAGTCGAATCAATCTAGGCAAAAAGGCAAATGGATGAATATGGAGCCCAAAGAAAGGTAATATTGTACCTACCATCTAACCAACAGCCACAACACTGAGAATTGCCTATCAATATCTTATCATGAGGAGCCAGCAAGCCCTTATGTTGAAAGAAGAGACACTCATCAAGTGCAAATGTATGCGCCTCAATCTAATATGCGAGAGAGCTTGGGCACGGTGAAGCAATGCGACATCACAGAAATAACTCGCCTCGACTGGAGCACAAGGAGGAAAGAAATAAGCTGATATGTGGACAAAAGCTCGGGAGAGAACCCCCACCAAATGCAGATAATGTCCCCATCAGGGAATTTGACACCATTATTGGTGGTCTCCATGTAGGAGGAGAATCCAGGAATGTTCAAAAGAATTATGTAAGGGAAGCGAACGATCCTCCCATAATGAGCTACCTAGTCAATAGTACCATTTGTGGAGCTGGAAACATCTTACACATAACCATTTCGCAGCAGGACACGATGGGGCTTCATTACCATCATTGCGACGCTTTGGTGATGCGATCTGTTGTGGCCAAAAATTGGCTCAAGCGTATGTTGGTAGACAATGAGAGTTCAGTTAATATCTTGTTTGGAACTACCTTTGACAAAATGATGATAGACCATGAGCTCATCCCCATGACTGCCACCTTATATGGCTTTACTGGCAATAGCATCGTTCCTAGGGAAAGGATCACACTAGCAGTGGAAATGAGAGAATCCCCACTTATCGCTCATCATTTCATAAAATTCCTCACTGTGGATCACCAATCCGCTTACCACAGAGTGTTAGGACGACCCACTTTGAAAAGCTCGGGGCCACTACATCCATACACCCTCTGTGTATGAAATTCTCCATTAAAAAAAGAATTGCTACAATACGAGGAGACCAAATGGGCTCGAGGGAATGCTACCTTAGTTCCCTGAGAAAATTCAAGCCTTACAGCGTGAATATGGTCCTGATGGACACTGAAATGGTTGACACGCTGAAAAAGGTCCCACCCTCGAACAAGGGGGAGACGTCAGCATGATAGATGCCCTCGAAGAAAGGGTCATCGGTGTAACCCTAGAGTCACCGAATCAAATTTGCAAGCGACCTCAGTGGAGGAATTGGAATCTTTCACGACAGACCCAAATGACCCCACAAAGGTACAACAAGCGGGGAAAGAGCTTGAATTAAGAGAAAAGATAAAACTCAAGAGCTTCCTGCTCAGCAATTTAGACATGTTTACTTGGAAGCATGCAGATATGGCAGGCATAGACCCCAATGTTAGTTGCAACCATCTTAACATCGATCCCAAGTTTATCCCTCATAGGCAAAAAATAAGAGCCTTGAACCTGGAGAGGTACGAGGCCTTGAAGGAAGAAGTGCAAAGGCTCATATTCAAAGGGTTCATCATGGAGGCAGTATATCTAGATTGGATCTCAAACCCCGTCTTGGTAAAGAAGTCCAACGGCAAATGGAGAGTTTGCATAGACTATTCAAATCTCAACCAAGCATGCCCAAATGACAGTTTTTCACTTCCAAGGATCGACCAGTTAATCCACTTAACTGCTGGCCATGAATTCTTGAGCTTCATGGATGGATGCATATTCAGGGTATAATCAAATCCCCATGTATTCGGCTGATGAGGAGAACACTTCATTCATCACTGATAAAGGTCTTTATTGCTACAAAGTGATGCCTTTTAGTCTAAAGAATGCTGAGGGTACTTATCAGTGCCTAGTTAACAAGATATTTGCCGACCTTCTTGGCAAAACAATGGAAGTGTACATTAACAACATGCTGGTAAAAATCCTCGGGGATGAGAACCACGTTGAACACCTGGAAGCCACCTTTAAAATCTTTAGAGAGTACCAAATCAAGTTGAACCCTTTGAAATGTGCTTTTAGTGTTGTTTCAGGGAAGTTCTTGGGTTATATGGTCAACAAGCGAGGCATTGAGGCCAATCCTGAAAAAGTCAATGCCCTACCAGATATGAAATCCCCCAGCAAGCCCAAGGAAGTACAATGTTTGACAGGTCGTCTGGTGGCGCTGAACCGTTTCATTCCCAAGGCGACTGATAGATGTCTCCCGTTCTTCAAAGTTCTTAAGGGAGGAAGAAGGCTTCAATGGAATGAAGAGTGTAAAGTGGCTTTCCAAGAACTGAAGAAACACTTGCGACAAGCCCCTCTCCTCTCAAAACCCAAGGAGGGAGAAGCGTTGTTACTATACTTAGCTGTAAGTGCAAAGGATGTAAGCTCAGTCTTAGTAAGGGAAGAAGGTGGCATGCAACTCTCCATCTATTATGTAAGCAATGCCTTTCTACCGGCTGAATCACGTTATACTGATATGGAAAAGCTTGCTTTGTCCCTTATGATCGTTTCAAGGAAGCTGAGACCCTACTTTCAGGCCCATAGCATACACGTATTGACGAGCCTCTCCCTCAAGCAAGTGCTCAAAAAACATAGATGCTTCAGAGAGACTAATGAAATGGGCTGTGGAGTTGAGCGAGTTTAATATTTTGTATCAACCAAGAACCTTAGTAAAGGGGCACGCAGTAGCAAACTTCGTAGCAGAATTCACAGAGGCAATGAACATTAATGTAATAATGGAACCGACAGACCCTCCAACTTGGAAATTGTTTGTAGATGGATCTTCCGGAGAAACGGGATCTAGGGCCAGTGTATTGCTGGAGAGTCCATAAGGCTACAAACTTAATTGTGCGAGGAGGTTTGGTTTTAAGACCTCCAATAGTACAGTTGAATATGAGGCACTTCCAGCAGGCCTCAGATTGGCCAAAGAAATACAGGTCAAGAACTTAGTAGTTTGCAGCAACTCCCAGCTAGTTGTAAGCCAAGTCAACTACAATTTTGCAGCTAAAGATAATGGCATGGAAACATACCTAAAGAAGTTATGGATTGCTCCTATGTTTTGAAAAATTCGACTTAACCTAGATACCAGAACAGAGAACCTACATGCATATGCCCTGTCAAAATTGGTTAGTAGCAAGGATTTAGAGCTGCTCAAAATGGTACCAATTGAATACCTCCCTAGACCTCCACAATCAAGGTAGAAGAGGTGATGTAGATTGAAGGAACTCCCCAATGGATGCAACATATAATAGCATACCTCAAAGATAACATCTTGCTGAAAAATAAAGAAGAGGCCTACAAGCTTAGACGAAGAGCCGCCCACTATGTGCTCCAAGACGAAAGGGAAAGACGCTGATTACGTCATACAGGAAATCCATGAAGGAATTTGTGGCAACCACATGGGAGGTCTAGCACTGGCTCAGAAAGTGCTAAGACAAGGATACTATTGGCGAACTTTGAAAAAGGGCGATGTGCAATTCATGAAAAGGTGTGATAAGTGTCATCATTTTTCCTCCATCCATAGACAACCATCAGAAGAATTGATCGTAGTATCCAACCCCTAGTCATTTGCCAAGTGGGGGGTCGACCTGATAGGTCATAGGACAAAAGGAAAGGGAAGTGTAAGCAATGCAATTGTCTCCATTGATTACTTCACTAAGTGGGTTGAGGCAGAACCATCATCAAAAATAATTGAAGCAAACACTTCTAAATTCATATAGAAGAACATCATCTGCCGGTTGAAAATTCCCCACCCGATCGTAACAGACAATGGGCAACCGTTTGACAACAAGAAACTTAGAGACCTGTGTGATGAATTGGGTATCAAAAAGTACTTTTCCTCCCCTCACCATCCCCAGGCAAATGGCCAAGTGGAGGCAGTTAACAAGACTATCAAGCACCTCTTGAAAAAGAAGCTCGATACGTCAAAAGGAACGTGGGTGGACGAGCTCCACCATGTATTACGGGTAATTCTCACCACCAGCCGAACTACAAGGGNCGATCGTAACAGACAATGGGCAACCGTTTGACAACAAGAAACTTAGAGACCTGTGTGATGAATTGGGTATCAAAAAGTACTTTTCCTCCCCTCACCATCCCCAGGCAAATGGCCAAGTGGAGGCAGTTAACAAGACTATCAAGCACCTCTTGAAAAAGAAGCTCGATACGTCAAAAGGAACGTGGGTGGACGAGCTCCACCATGTATTACGGGTAATTCTCACCACCAGCCGAACTACAAGGGGAGAGATCCCTTCTCTATGGCATATGGGGCCGAAGCCATGAGCCCAGTCAAAATGTGAGTCTTCCTTCAACTCGTCGCTTGCACTTCAACGAGATATCCAATGACGACATGAGGCGATGCGAGTTTCATTTCCTTGAAGAAAGAAAAGATGATTTGTAGATAAAGTTGGCCTCATATCAAAGAAAAATGGTGAGATATTACAGCGCCAAGGTCAAGAGAAAATCATTTAGAAGGGGCGATCTTGTGCTCAGAAGGGTTTTCTGTCTTTTGAAGAGCCTGGTATTGGCACGTTGTATCCAAACTGGGAGGGCCCCTATCAAATATCAGGCAACGTCAGGCCAGGAACCTTCTTAATTGAAAGCTTGGATGGGAAGGTGCAGCCCCACCCTTGGAATGTTGAACATCTGAGAATGAATTATTAGTAAGAACATAATCATTGCTTATGTATCTTTTGTAATTAAGGCAAGTCTCATCTCAACAACTTTGTTTTTAACTATGACAAGCTCATATGTTAAGTATGACAAGATCATACCGCTATGATTAACTACAAATCCATAAGTTAAATTAACTCGCATTAATTATGACAAGCTCATAGATTGTTCGAATTAAAGTTTGGCGAGTCCACATTCAACCCAGTTAAAATAGTTATGGCGAGCTCATATTACTTGTTCAAAACCATGACAAGCTCATAAGGTGTTAAGATTAATTCAACGAATTATAGCGAGCAGGTTAATAATCCAAATGGTCATTGAACTTTGTAAAAAGTTTTCACAGGGTTACTGAACTTTAAAAATCACTCCCAAGTCATCACTGAACTTTGCAAAAGGTTTACATGGGGTCACTGAACTTTAAAAATCACTTCATTCATACTAAACTTTGCAAAAAAATTTCATAGAGTCACTGAACTTTGCAAAAGGTTTCCCAGGGGATCACTAAATCAGTGACCCATGGGAAACTTTTTGCAAAGTTAAGTGATGAATGTGATGATTTTTAAAGTTCAGTGACACGTGGAAACCTTTTGCAAAGTTCAGTGACCCCGTGAAAACCTTCTACAAAATTCAATGATGACTTGGGTAATTTTTAAAGTTCAGTGACCTTGTGAAAATTTTTTGTAAAGTTCAATGACCATTTCGGTTTTTAACCCTTTGGGGAGCCCATAAGTTAATAAAGTTTAATTAATTATGGCCAGCCCATAAGTTATTAAAATTCAATAAATTATGGTGAGCCCATAAATTATTAAAAGTTTAGTTAATTATGGCGAGCCCATAAATTATCTAATTCAATTGACCATGGCGAGCCATGAACTACTTAAGTCAGTTAATTATGGCGAGCCCATAAATTATTTAATTCAATTAATTATGGTGAGCCCATGAAGTTATATAAATTGATTATGGCGAGCCCATAATTTGTCTAAACTCAGTTAATCATGATAAGCCCGGAGTCAATCAGTTACAAACACGAAATGTCACCAAGAGAGAAATGTTGCAAAAATTAAATCAAGTTACGAATAAAATTGAGCTCGTTACAAGGAAAAATGTTATAAAAAGTTATAAAGAAAGGACGACATATTCTAAACGGAAGCATCGTCCTACTGAGGCCCCTTTTGAGTACCCACCTCCTCTACTGGGTCCTCCTCATTGGTGGGGGTGGACGGCTCGTCCGTCGGAAATTTCTTCCTTTAAGGAGGATAATTCTAGCTGAGGATGAAGCTCGGCAAGCCTCTCAAAGACTTCATTGTATGCAACTCTCACCCAATATATGTCGTGGCCGTTATACTTAGTCGTTTCGTGAAAGTGGGCAACGTACTCATGCACTGCAACCTCCCCCGCCCCCTTCAGTTGCTGTCCCAACTGGGTAACCTCAATAGTTAGTCCGTTTACACGAGCCCATGTTCTCCAATTTCTCCTTGTTGGAGAGGTCCAAGGCCGACGAAGCGATCCTTTGAAGATTGTCAGAGTTTTCCACTAGCTTCTTCAGAGCATTCACATTGGCTTTGCATAGATGGGTTTCTTTCCCCAGCTCATCATTTTCTTTGGAAAGTTCTTGTACCTTTGACTTTGCCTCGGCTTGCTTCAACTTGGAGGCTTCAATGGCCTCATTGGCAGAAGATGCCTAGGCCATGGCTTTGCTCAGGGCAGCTTCAGCATCTTGGGCCCTTTGAAGATACTCTTTATTGAGGCATTGCAGTCGCGTTGCTTCCATTTAGGAATTTAAAAAGAAGCCCTGAGAACGAGCCTACAGGGCGAGCCCAGCCTCCACCATGTCAACCGCATCACAGGTCTAGGCATATGAGGTGTACTTATCAGTCCAATACTTATGTTGAATCCTCGCAACCCCCTGGACCGTAGCAGGTAACATCTACATGACTGTGGAGGCGATTTCATCTGACCTCCTACCCAAGAAATTTTGGGCCTTTCCTTCCATGGGGACACTCCTCACCTCCTTACCCCTCGCCTTCCTCATCAAACTAGCCCCATCCTTAATCACCTCATCTTCATCCACGACTTTCATGGAGGAAATTGGTTCAGGAAGAATGGGTCGTCGAAGTGACTCTCCGATGGTGTTTGTCGTTTGGGATGAGGGTCGAGCCCAGTATTTTTGGACAACACCAGCTTCTTCTTAGGGGCCTCTCTGGGAAAGCTTCGACCTTCTTTTCCTTATCTTTTTACCCTTTCTTTCCTGGAGGAGGCGGTGGGTTCACTTTGGAAAGGCGAGCCAATTTCTCCCGCTGATTCTTATAAGATGAAGAATCTGAGCTTAGGGGCTTCTTTTGCTGTGCCTCTCCCAGGCACCT
>CAIGRK010194313.1:0-13330 GCA_903798315.1 Fraxinus greggii | reverse complement strand
TTACTTTCCTGTCAAATTTTCTAACTTATTTCGTGTGCTTGTGCCCCTTGGAAGCGTTTTGTTTCTCGTTAATTGTACTCTTCATAAATAAAACACCCCTTTTGGGACTTTGTCTCAAGAGGTTTGTTCTTTACACAATCGTCTAAATTTTCCTTTTAATTGTTAGCGCATTCCACGCAAAACACAAATTATGAACGAGATGAACTACTTTAACACCTGAAAAGAATTATAAGGGGCTCAAATTAGAACAAGGACGACCGAGATCTCAAATAAATTGATCAATCGCTGAACTCTATGTGACAACAATATCATCCATATAGATAAGAACAAAATTTTGATGGTCATGTTTTTGTATATGAACAAAGAAGTATCAGCATGTGAATTTGAAAAGCCCTAATCAAGCAAGAAGCTACGAAGTTCAATGTACTAGGCACGGGGTGCTTGTTTAATGCTGTATATTGCTTCCTGAAGATGACGGACATAGTGTAGTTGATTATGATCAATAAAAATTAGGGATCAAGTTGAATAAATCGATTAGTTATTATCTAAAACAAGGCTAAGGTTTAGCCTAATAGTGGTAGGTGATGATTGGACAAAAAAAGTTTCGTGATAGTCAACTTTGTGATGTTGATTAAAATCGTATGTTGCTAATCTGGCCTTAATGACCAAATGACCCATCAAGTTTCCTTTTAATGCGAAATATCCCTTTACAACTAATTAAATTTTGGGATTGTATGGGTGGAATTAGTTGCCAAGTTCATTTCTTGAAAGAACATCATTCCTCAAACATAGCTTTATGCTAAATAGGATGTTTGAGAGCTCCTGTGTGAGATGAAGGCTCGATGGTATCGAGGTGAAAATGGCTGACAGATTCAATTTTTGGATAGGTTCGTGGATATTGTTCTTGTCATGGGTAATCATAGGATGAATATATGGGTCAATAGAAGGAGAAGATTATGGGTCAAATGTAGCAGGCCGATGGTTTAAGATGGGGTTGGAATTAGGAGAATGAGAAGGGGGGGCATAGATCCACCCTCAAGTCTTGGGCCTCCTGGCACATGAATGCGCTACTAAATTGCTCGATCCGGAGGATGAGAATTTTCACTTTGAGTTAGACTTCGTGGGAGAAAGCATCCTAGGGGACAGTGTGGGGTGCAAGAGATGTTCAAGGGAATACTAGAGCACGTACTATCATTGCCTCCCTCACCTTGTTTGGAGAAGCCTCGATCTACGTCTCTATTGGGTGTGTCCAACTGTTCATGTGGTGGATAGAGGAGTGAAGATTTGTTGACGGGCTAGGTTCCATCCAAATTCAAAGGTCAATAGTATTCATTATCTTTAGTATTAATGTCCACATTGCACAAAATGTTGTATACGGTTAAATAAAGATAAATTATCGTCTATGAGTTATTGTATCTGAAAATCTCTACACTTCCCATACCATAATTGCAACATTCCCTCATTCCATGCATCAAAGGCATATTATGGGGCACGCTTGTGATTTTTACCAATTTAAAATTATCCACATGTTTCCATAGTCTTATATAATAATGCTATAATAGTCAGCCTGATCAACTGTCCACAGTTGACAGAATAAACTTTGCCCACCACCTACGTAGGACTTTTTTTGACAAATAAAAAAAAAGTGTTTGACCTGTCGACATAGCAACGTCACCTCGAGGGGTGGGCAACATAACTCCTACCCATTGTGGACAGGAGTTCAATTTTATTTAAGCAATCCACTAAATGTATTTTGTGTTTGAATGAGAAGATATGTAATTATAATTTTTACGATATTTTTTTGTTGGTTAAGTAGGACGATCGTCAACTTTTATCTATAAGGATGTGATCATAATCCATACACGAATGCTGCAAGAGATGTGTTGAATTTCATTTACGGCTTTCTAACATAATTTTCTATATTATAATCTTAAGGATTTATAAAATTTAGCGATTTCTTTGGATAGTAAGAAACTAAATTAACATCTATTATTAAATTTAGTAAAGAGGAAATTATACTAAATGTCACTTTTTGGCTTTGCATTTAGAAAAATGTCACTTTTTTAAAGTCTTTATAAGATTGTCATTTTTGGACATTTTTGTTTCTTTAGATAATTTAAACATCTGACATGTCCTTCATTAAATGAGATTTGACTAGATGAAAAATTGTACAAAAACTATGTAAATGTTAGAGAAAAATCTGTCTATTTTGGAATTTAAAAAAAATAAAAATAAATAAAAGGGTGAAACCAAAAACAACCCTAAACTCACTCCACCGTGAAAAAAGGGGGGGTTGAACTCACGAGACGCCCCCATTCATTTCGCCAGGAGAAGAAGAAAATCTCTACTCACTCCCCTCACTGAATTCATCATAGTCCAAGGTAGAAAGGCGAATTTGTTTTAACTTTTATTGTTTTGATTTTAAAGCAATGACAAAAACAATGAATTGTGTTGGTTTTGGTACCAAACTAACTTACTTGAATGAGCATGGTGTTCTTGATAGTCTGCAAAGAAGATATGGTCTGAATGAAATTTATGTGAGCTCCTTGGGAATTATGTTCATTATTTAAATTTGAAAGTGTTCTTTAATTTCTTACATTAATTAGCATTTGCATTTATATGTTTTGAAACTAAGCTAAGCTTGTCAAAAAGGAGAAAGCAATGAACAAGCCATCATTATTTTTTCACATTCTGCAAAATTTACTTATACATTTTCTTTTCAAATACAGAAAGTTTAATTGCATTATTACAAGAAGTGGGAAGAATTTGATTTTTGGTATTTATAAGACGATTGTATTTATCAACTCACCTTGTGCTTTTTCATTTGGTTATTCTGGAATTTACTCATTTCAATTGAAAACAAAGGAATAAATAAAGATACATGACAAAAATGAAGTTCAGAGTTACTCATTTGGAAAATAACAATTTAACGTTAGTTCTGATTTTGATGTTCTGACAAAAGTAAACTCTTAAAGCATGAGTTAAAGTGATGGAAATTATGTGAATTCGTAGTGAAGGGATTTACTAGTTACATGAGATGGGATAAAGTTGAATTTTGATATTACATTTTTTATGTACTCATTAATTGAGGTTTGATGTCTTCTTTCCTTTTCATTGCTCTTCAATTTTCTGTATTTTCTCGTTAAATCTGTGTGCAAATGAATATTTGACTTCAAAAATCTTAGTAACATAAATTTAAGAGGATAATGTTGGAAGTTCAAATTCGTGTTCCGAACTAAGAATCCATAGTTGTTGTTGTTGACAGTGAATGTTCATCTAGCGGTTGAGGATTATCTGAAGCTTTCCTATCGGACATAGATTTCTGATTAAACCAGTACAAATTGGTAGTCCAACGTTCTTCACCTTCATCTCGGGTTAGATAAGTTGTACCATTGATAACCCATGTAGTTGTTTATTTCTCTCATTGATTTGGAATTTACGGTTTGCAATTTGAAATCTGTAATTTTAGATTTTGAATTTCAATTGGGTAGAGGATAGAGGTTGTCCGACCAATATACAGGTTAGAGGTAATATTAGCCAAACGAGCTGCATCTAATAAACTTGATTTCATACCATATTAGAATTTTATAATTACATATAATAAACTTGTATTACTATTACGTCGTTGAAGACCTTATTCTTCATCGAGTTATAAATAACTAGTGTTTTAAAATGCACGTATAGGCAAGAGTGTAGCTACAACTTTGGAAGTTTTTTTTGTAGAGGTTATATCACCATTTTCAATTTGTTTCCAGATCACTACTAGCAATAACATATGAATTCCATTTACAACATTTCGCGAAACCACCAATGTTTATCTAAATCTTGTAGTCAACACAAGTGCAGTTCTCGTTTGTATCGTATTTCTTTTCGAGATTTTAGGAAGGTATAACTATCATCCCAATGTATCATATATTCTTTACTTCCATTTATGCTTCATATACCTTTGTGAACGTCACTGGATTATTTTAATGTGTTCGATAGATATTCAACTATTCCATTCCCTCATTATTATTCATGTTCTCTTTTATGTTAATTTCCTTGCCCTGTACGTGGATTTGTTGATGTCCACAAATTATGTACATCGACATATCTTATTGTATTGTCCTCTATGTTAAAATGTTTAAAGTGAACTATTTAATTGGTCGAAATAAAAGTCTCGACAATTATGAATTCTTGACAGATGAATACTTCTCAAGAGATTAGTTATGTGACCCATCTATCGTTATGAACTGTCGTTTCCAACAGTTTGTTTCTGTTATTCTCGAGAGATGACTAAATATCAACATATGAGTTGAGTCATCTGTCTATGTGGACTATCGTTCTCGATAGTTAAATGCATTATTTCTCGACACATGGCAGCTTTTCGATAGATAAGTTGACAGTCATATGTCCCCATATCCAACTTTGACCAAACATTACACTTGTTTTTATTTTTGCTTTCTTGTGTGTTTCACACTAACATGTACGAATTATTATGATTTGATTTCTTTTCTTTGTTGTTGTACCTTGTTCTACGCGGAGGAGGATTACGACAGGTTGTGTGAATGGATTGACTACCAAGATAACTTTGACCAGATTGGCATTGCGCAAAAGCTAAACTGTATTGCATATCATCACTTTGCTTTCCAGTTCCTTTGGCCGATGGCTAATTCATGCCATTTTTATAGGGTTTAGCAGATTGAGACACATGAGCTTGTTGAAATTAGGCGTGTTGCCGATTATATTTGCAAGCACGGTGGTAGGTTGAAGCAATCCATGGCTTTGTCAAAGAAAGACAACCTTTACAAAGATGCAATGGGGACTGCATGAAAGGGAAGATCTCCAATTGGGGCTTCACAAGGAAGAACATTTTCTTAAAATGTTCATGTATAACCTTCCCGTTAGTTGTTTCAATTTTTGTCGTGTAACACTTGGGAATTATGTAAGAATATCTGGAAAATTTTAATACTGATGTTGAATGTAGATCTAGTGCCTTGTATGATCATGCGTGAAATTTTTTTACCTCTTGTGTATGGGAAAATGTTGCCCATGTTATCCATGTTGAAGTTGGGGTACTGTTTTGTGGTTTGAATGTCGTAATGCAGTGAATCAACATCTTTAGGAATCCTTATCGAATTCATGGTATATGCATGGTTTTTGCGAGTCATAGTTCCTTTCCTATTGGTGCTTCAATTTGTTGAAGTATGTAAAAATCCCAGAGGACCATACTACAATTAAGATACAAAGGTACTAATGAAAATTGATTACCAACAACTACAAGCAGGAATTTCTAAGAGAAAATGGTACACACTTATTAAGATTTTTAATTTTCATAAATTACGGACAAAATTTAGGTTATAAATGTTCGATTAGACCTTAAACCATCATACCAATTGTCTGTCAAATTAAGTTTGAGATGTGACTTGGTGGTTTGGTAGTAAATCACCATAGTTCCTTCCTTCCAAGAAGTTCATTATAAATAATATGACATCACTTCATTATGAGTTACACTTAAACACTTCATAAGCTTTGTGATAATGTATACTACTCACATACACAAACCGTTTCATCTATTGCATTGCATTCTTCATAATGGGTTCGTCCACGGGAAGCAACGAACCTTTCAACATGAATGACCCTTTGCCAATACTCGGTTCATTCCCATTATTTCCCATCATAATTTCGTCGAACGATGAGGAAGTCAACCCTTAGAATGGGAGGAGAGCCATTTTTGTTGTTCCTTTTCCGATCCTTAACGAAGTTGCAAGTGAAGCATCGCAGTCACCGAAGAGTGTGGTCGATGAGGGTTCCAGTTCATGGTTCGGTACGAAGATGAATCCGATGATGATGAGTGGTTGGCGCACATTGCTCCTCCTGAAATAATTGTCGGAAGCTCGGATGATTCTGATGAAGACAGTCGGGGAGAATGTTCAAACGTCGACAATGAATGAGGTGGGAGGTTGTTGCATATGGTCGTGTACAAATGAACAGTCGGGGAGAAAGTTCAAACGTCGACAATGAATGAGGNGAGGGTTCCAGTTCATGGTTCGGTACGAAGATGAATCCGATGATGATGAGTGGTTGACAAACGTTGCAGCTCCTGAGATAATTATCATAAGCTCGGATGATTCTGATGAAGACATTGGGAGAGAAAGTTCAAACGTTGACAACGAATGGGGTGGGCGGTAATTGAAAAATAATGATAATGTAAGTTGAAAATAATAATGCAAGTTGAGACTGTGTTGGGGAACACCACGCTACTTCGAGAATGACAGAATCCATCTGTAGGGATCGACAATTTAAGTGTCGGATGTTGTGCAGCTTTTCTTGACGTGAGGATCCGTAATTTTTATGCGAACATAACGACCAATAACATCAGCAAACAATAATGAAAAGAAAATTATAATATAACTTCAGATTGTACAACGTCATGAACATCATGGTGAGAACATTTAATGTACAATTTCGACCACTTCCGGAGATAAAGCCTGTTTACGTCAGTTGTGTTACAGTGGGGTTCGAACATGTTGTCCGGTTATGACCAACTCTACCACAGCGAGTGCATTTCTTGAATCGTGTGGTAAACTCGTATACGGATCCACACTAAAATGGAAATGGTTTTGTCCCATCCCACTTCCATTCGTCATCCACACGAACAAACTTTTCCCCATGCGACACAATAAATATCGTCAACATTTAATAATATGAAAGTGGAACTTTTGAATATTTAAATCCATGCAGTAGCAAAAGGTGAAATTAGGGGTTTCAACAGTTTTCAAGTGTCGAATTCGACAGTTAAATTGTCTATCCCGACAGTTTCTAAATGTCGAGTTCGACAGTTCACATGTCTAACCCGACGATTTCAAATGAACTATTCGACATTTGAACTATGGGAACTGTCGGGAAGCTTGAAAACATATATTTGGTACATTGGAAGAAATTATTCAAAACATTAATGCTGATAATCAATTCTCAACTACAACATGACAACATCTTCCCAGGAATAAATAACTTAATACTTCATTAAATATAGAATCTTTCACATTTTGTAAAGAATATTGGTATCTTTACCTTTCAAAAATATTTTAAAAACTAAACAAATTAATAAATAATAGTTTCAAAAATTTCATTCATTACATTTCATCATGTTTTATTTAACATTTAAAAAATTAATAAGCTACAAGATAAAATATAAACAATTTGTAATGGCTAACCTCTCAAAATGGACGATGAATCCAATAGTAATGTGTTCTTGATTAAGGAATGAAGAAGATGGAGAAGAAGCTAGAGTTTGTTAATGGTAAAAAGATATGTTTTTATGTTAACTTTTCAGATTCTTTTATCTTTTTTTTTAAAACAAAATTCATATTACTCAATGTAATATACATATATGCAATGTTTATAATATACAAAATAAATTATCATATCATAACATTAATGACATTCAAATCAAGCATTAAATGCTCCTAAAAAAGTGTTACTAAGGGTAATTTGGACCTTTCACACAAAAATAGTGACATTTTTTAACACCAAAAGTGAAAATGGCAAATTTTTGAGGGTTTTCAAATTTATTGACATTTATGAAAATTCCCCTTTAGTATATGACAAATTCGCTGTGTAAAATAGTTTTGATTTATACTAGGTTTAATTGTTCTGATTAACACACACATCCACAACCTCGAGCATTGTTAAAACCTTAAAAGTAATTTTTACTGTTATGTGTGTCATTAACAAATGTAGATGAAACAATAGCTCTTTAATCACTCTGTTCTAATTAATAAGGTAAGTTTGGTTTGTTATTTTCAATTTTCAATTTTGCAAAACATTGAAAACGTGTTTGGTTTGATAATTCTGAAATTGCATTTTACAAAACAAAAATAAACTTATAACATCAAACCTAAAACCCATTTTTTAACATTTAGAGTGTTTTCGGTGAAAATTCTGAAACACTCAAAATATGGAAAACAAGCAGTTAAATAAGATTTTATTTAAATAAATTTTAAAAATAAAAATTTTGAAAAATAAAAATATAAAATTATAACAAATAAAATTTTAGAATTTAAAATAAAATTAATAAATTCTAAAAATAAAGAGTTTTAGAAAAAAAATCTAAAAAAATTTAAAAATTCTAGAAAAATAAAAATGATAAAAAATAATAAATTAAAATAGTACAAGCTCTTAATGATTATTTACATAAAAAATTTTAAAAACTATATTGAAATGAATATAAATACAAATATTATTAGTCCATGTCAGTAATTTTATTTTTATTTCATATATTTATAAACTCAATTTGTTATTATTATTTTTTAACTTTTGTGACGAGAAGAAATATTGGAAGATTCACCAACTTTAAAAAATATATATTACTTGGATCTTGTTTGAGCCCTTTTTTTTCCCAACATGTATTTTAAAATAGTATTTTGATGGAAAATGTGTTGTTAAAAAATAAGATTTTTTTTTTTGCTTCCGTGTAATATAATTTACTAAAAAATGTGTGATTGAAAATAAAATAGAGAAAAATGTATTTTGGAAATAATGGGTACCAAGGGCTTGATAATATATTAAAACAAATTTGTTCTATTTTTACTAAACAATCAAATTTTATGGAATAAAATGTTATAAAACAATTTTTAAAAATCTCAAATAAAATATGTTTTCTAGTTATTCATTTTAGAAATAATTATTCAAGATGACAAATCAAATGAGTTTTTAGTAATTTGAAAACAGGTATTTAAAGCAGAATACTAAAAATGAATTGAAAAGTAAAACACAAACAAAATGGGCCCTAAATTTGTTCTTTTTTTACCAAGTCTTCGTTTGATTTCCATTATTTTCAAAATATATTTTTTCCTCCCTTTTTTTCATTAACACGTTCTTTAATACACGTAAACTCAAAATTTTTCCTTAATTTTTAGTAACACATTCTTCATCAATCACTATTAAAAATTGCATTATTTGCAAAATAATGAGACTCAAACAAGGCATAAATTTCAAGCAATAAGGACAAAATGTATTTCTTAAAGCTCCTTTAGACTCAAGTTCAGTCACTTCCAATAAAAGTTTCAACGTGCAAAATCCGTCAATAATCCTAACATTATTCTTATTTACGTGTAGAGGTTTTTAATATGAGAAATATAAAGCAAATTTAAACAATATTCTACTGAATAAACTTTAAATTCATATTTTTGGAAATCTTACTTCAAATGCACAATATCTACATATTGTTTTTAATATGAAATTGTGAAAAATGAAATCCGTTAAAAAGTAAAAACAAGAATAATGTTATCTAACATTAATGGTACTATAATATTAGTATATAACTCTACGCGATATTACACGATATGTTCAATTAAATATAAAATTATGTAATTCATTTATGGCAAATTTGTGCAAGTATTTTGGATAGATGCACTTTTGTTTATTTTAGTCAAAGTTGAATGTGTATTGCAAATTATTTTGAAATACTTTATAAGTACCGTAAAAGTAATATTTGATATCATTTTGTTTGTCGAATTTGACGAGTCTCAAACGAACTAATGAAAATAAAATTTATGATAGGAATTTAGAGAAAAAAATCATACTCTTAAAACTCAAATTCTATGATTCAAATTATTCGTGATGATGAAATGCTACAAATGAGCAACATTTTTATACTACATTTGGTACTTAAAAAATAATTGTTAATACGTGAATTTAAAAACCTAATAAAACTTCTAAATACGTGAATAGAAATTAATTCATCTGTAATATAATTCTAGATTCATCTAGATCAAGATTTATCAAATCAAGATTCAGAAAATCTGGATTAACATGAATATTAATTAATTGAAAATTAATAATATTAAAATTTATGATATTAAAATTGATAATTAAGATATTATTGAAATAATTAAATTTTATTGGCATTAAAATGCTCCAAAAAATGATTCTGACATAATATTTTGCCTCTATCTGGTGCATATTAAAACAAAAAAAAAATGCACTCTCTTGCCAAATCATTGACAGTGTCTACGTGAAGATTCTTTCATTTGAAATTCAAATATGTTTCCTTTCTCCATTTTTGCCCCCTCTATGAAAATGGTTCTATATGCAATGAATATCTTGTGCACGTTACAACAAACGATCTATCTTAAAAGGCCAATCATGAAATTGCATTTTGCCCGCTTCAAATTGCGTGCAAGCCTCGACAGCTGTGCTCTGTCCATTTCCCAACTTCAAATGCAAGTGAATTTATACGTACACAACGTTGAATTTCGTCACGAGCAATAAATAATTCGAATTGTTTTCCCACATCCCTACAACACTAGACATGTGCATAAAATTACGTTCATAAAAAATTACATCGTCATTGTTGCTGTGTCATATAATCGCGAATTTGTCCCACTCACTTCGCTGCGTTTCGAGCGCGTTCATTTCGTCATGCATTTCGTCTTCAGCGGTTGGTAGCTCAACCTTGGATGTAGCATCATCCCTTTTTGCTGTAATAAACGTCTCGTCCGCCACTCCAGATCGACGTAAAAAATTATGGACATCCATCGTTGCGACAACAACGACAACTTGAGTCGGAAACGAATAGCTGGGCATACGATCGATGATTTGTCATCTTTGCTTCCACACGTCACATGCACGTTCAATGACGTTTCTACAGGACGAGTGTTTGCAGTTAAATCTCTCACGAGCATTGCGAAAACAACACTGACGATCGGTTCCATCGTCGTGGAACTTTTGAAAATGGTACAATATATCTTATCCTTTTTAAGGGGCCACATATCCCGGTTGATGAGCAAATTCAGAGTCAACCAAATAATACTTACCTGATGCAGGTAACGGGAAATAAATTTCTGGACTATATATAGTGTGAGCTAGTATTCGAGCGTCGTGCGTATTCCCGATAGTGCCGGCAAGCACGAACGAAAAGCACAAATTAAAGTCACATGCAGCCAACACATTTTGAGTTGGTACTCCTTTTCGACCAATGAAAATCACCCGCTTGTGACGTGGTAGCACAGCTTTCACATACATTCCATCAATAGCACCAATGCAATCCTGAAACAAAGAATGCTTCGACTACCACGCCTCTGCAATATACTTTTTCGGAACAGGAGAAAAAATAATAGCAATAAAGGAGAAAGATGTGTTAACCTAGCATATCATTATCATTACTCGTGCCCAATGAAATGGTTCATATAAGAGTCTACATTGTTTGCACGTGTTTTCCGTTTCTTCACATTACAATGCAAATTGTACGTGAAGGTTTAAAAAGTAAAGGTTGATGCCATAGTCTGGGCATGTGAACCTTTTTTTTATAATGTTCTGATGTGTTTTCCCAAAAATAAATGAATAAATTAAACTCACATGCACAAGTTGCCCACCATGCATTTCATCCCATGAGAGATCGAACGTACTATTACAAACCTAATCCCTTCAATACATTACAAACTGCAAATGTCGCCAGCAAATACAAGGAATAAAAAAGTTCAAACACAAAGGTAGAGTTTAGTTATTACAGAACTTAATGAAGGGACTTGTTACGCTCCTTGAACATCCACTCAATCCAATCAAATTTCTCATCTGCGTCTCCCATGATGTCAAGTATATCTCGATTTCGCTTCTGGAAATTCAAACACAAAGGTAGAGTTTAGTTATTACAGAACTTAATGAAGGGACTTGTAACGCTCCTTGAACATCCACTCAATCCACTCAAATTTCTCATCTGCGTCTTCCATGATGTCAAGTATATCTCGATTTCGCTTCTGTGCTAGAAGCGTACAGACATAAAAGTACAAGGGCGTCCGCCGCGTGAGCCGTCCTGCCTCCAGCAACTCCTCCACGTAGGCGACTCCAGCGTTCTTCTTCCCTTTTACGGGTTCTCGTCGCAAACTTCCTCTTCTCGCTGCTTCTGGCTCCAGAAGCGTTCATACTTGAGATACAGTTTCCCTCGTCTCCCTCAACACTCGAACTAGTGCTCTTCCCATCGACAGGAATTGCATCTATGTGGTCCTCGAATGCACTATCCTCAAACAAATCGAAGCCTGTCTGACATAACTTCGCGGGGATCACTGCATACTTATCACCATCGTAGAAATTGCCAAAAAGTTGTCGGTATTGGATGTAGATCTCACTTTCGTCTTTGTCCATAAAGTCTTTGTATTCCTTTTTTTCCTGCAATACCAATTGAACAAATGGTCAAATCCGCCTAACATGTTCTCCAACTTTATTCTATTGGGAAATAAAGGATTCCATACAGAAGATTGAATTGGACTACTGATTACTGTCAATCTAAAACAAACAATAAACTAGATATCCAGTCACGAATTCAAAGGAAATGCGAAGACACGGGCTGCTTATCATTGAAGCGTGAATTGCATTTCAAATTCACCAAATCTAGTTTTTTTTTTCATATGCATCATCTGCGGCCTTCGTTATTCACCAAACCGAATTAGGGTGAGTAAAAGGTGACAACACAACCCAAGGTTAACAGTTATGCTATTGAAACGCAAAAATTTCACATGTAGAGAAAAAGTTTAACCACAACCAATCACTCAAATAATATACTAACTACCGATTACCCCAAACGAAAACATGCATAATTCCAAAATTGAAGTAGGTTTAATAGTCAGCCACCGTACCTAAATTTTTCTGTTCCACCATTCCTCGGATGCAACTATTCGACCATCAGACGGGTTGTATTTGACTCCGGTACACGACAGCAATTCAGTGAGACGTTCGTGTTCTCGACGCATTGCGGCCCACTGGTTGCGAAGTTGGATTTTGCTCCAATTGTGGCCGGATATGGAGTTGAACAGCGTGATGACACGATCCCAACCATGCTTCGTGAAACACTTGCCATGTCGATGGCTTTCAGCAATGGCTGTTTCACAGGCTGCTATAAAGGCCCGTCTCTCTTCATCTCTCGATCTCGTATATTTTTTGGAGGATTCAGCGTTTGAGCAATCGTCCACAGCGGTGGACAAATCAGGGCGGAGAACGTTACCCATCTGCGGCATTACAAAACAGAGCCGAAGAAGCATAAACCGAAGAAAGAAAATCACGAAATGTAAGACACAGTTCGAAGTTGTCACCTGCGAATTGAATGGATCCATAGGTTCACCGTCGCGAAATTGGGCCTGTGCTTGGACTTGTAACTGCAGGGGAGCTCTAATAATCGGGTTCGAAGTTTTCGGCCACCTGAACTGGAGATCTTTCTGACGAAGTAAGGGGCAACACGGGAGAAGACAATGGGCTGACTGTATGCGCTAATATGCAGGACGGAGATTTGACCGGTTGAGGGCGAGCTTCCACTTCATACCTCACAAAATGTCTTCTGTGAGAATTGTGGTCCTCT
>CAIGRK010194164.1:0-15460 GCA_903798315.1 Fraxinus greggii | reverse complement strand
TCTATCACATGCTTTGAAAAACTACAATCACTTGAATTCAACTCATTAGTAAATAAGATTAACTTATTTTTTATAATCAAACCTTTAATGTTATAATCAACCATAAGTCAACATGAGGCTCAATCAGCTGGTGAAGATGTTGTAAAGCATTATATTGCCAACTTTTGGCTAACTGAGACGTACCAAAGCTTCAGAAAATACTGGCGGAGGTATGCATATATCAAGATGATGGAGTGGATTGAATTCAACTCCCAATACTTTAATACCTCTGAGTTGAAGTCAGAATTTTCGAAAGAGGGAGAACAAGAGCCTCAAACTCCGGTAGAGGGCAGCCACGTGATCGAAATTGAGGATGATGCTGCTGAAGAAGCTTTCTGAAGCCGTGGCTCCCAATGCCATGATTCCATTTTTTGCTCTCCCACGTGTTTAACTGATAGGTTTTTGTTTCTTTTTCGCATTTTTCATGTAATTGGCTTCGACCGACAATTGTAAATACTATTCAATGAATAATTTTTTTTTTGCCTATATATTTGTGTTTTACTTTTTACTTCCTGTAATTTTGTCATACTTTAATGCTTCATAATGCTCTTCAGCATATTCCATTGGCAATTCACTATTTAAACTTGTAATTTTGCACAAGTGTTAGAAGATCGTTTACCTTTCTAACTCGACATCTGATCTTGTTTGTACTTCGGCTATATGCAATTAAGACTTGATTATTTTGCACAAGTGTTTGTAGTTCATGTGTTTTAGTTAGTTCCTAGAGTATGGTGTTGAGTCGTTCGCTCATACTGAGGCTTTCTTAACGTTTGTTGTTAAGGGCATGTGCTATCCACTTCGCGAGTAAGGAGGTGGTGCTTTTGGGACCTAGCTCTTTGTCGAAGTTCCCAATCTTCTCTGCATGGGGATGGTTTATCAATGCAGAGGCTTCTCCTTTGACTTTTTTCAATATGAGGCACATTTTTCTTTTATTGTCCGCAAACTTAACAAGATCAAGAACAATTTGAACTTAATAAAATAAACAATTTTTTTAAGCATGAGGTTTAGCGGTTCGCCCATGTTGAGGCTTCTTTAACAAATTTTTTTGTTAAGAGCATGTGATATCCACTGCACGAGTAAGTATATGGTCCTTTTTGGGATCCAACTCTTCGTCGAATTGTCCATGCTTCTCTACATAGGGACAACTCATCTATACAGAGACTTCTCCTTTGACTTTTGTCAATAGGAGGCAACTTTTCTCTCAAACACTTCAACAAAAGTCAATTTCATTTAGTCGAGAGCTGTACTAAAATGTATATTTACATTATTACTGGTAATATTTCCGCAAGTGCTCCATGTTTCATGGATAAGGATGTGCCTTTCCATCAATATTTCAATTTTATAAGTCCCATGCCGAACTTCTTCTTTGATGCGATATGGGTCTTCCCAGTTGGGGCCAAAGGTTACTACCCCATGCTCTTTAAAAGATAAGAATACCCTCCAAAGCACCAATTAATTCAAGCTAAGTGACTTTTTCTTAACTTTAGAATTGTAGTATCTAGTAATGGCCAACTTTTTTGAGAATCATCCCTACTTTCTTCAAGGAGGTCTAGTTCGCATCTTCTCAACTCGTCATTAGATATTTCGTTGAAATGAATGCGACGAGGACACTATAGTCTCACTTCAACTGGGCGCATAGCCTCAGCTCCATAAGCTATAGAGAAATGAGTTTCTCCTATAGCCGTTCTACTTGTAGTTTGGATGGCCCATAGGACTTGAGGTAGTTCATCGACCCAAGCTCCTTTAAAAGCGTCTGACTTTCTCTTCATTGATAGTCTTGTTATGAAACTTCTACTTGTTAATTAGCCTGAGGGTGATTGGGGAGGAGAACTATTTCCTTATGTCCAACTCCTCACATAAATTTCTAACCTTCTTCTTGTCGAATTGTCGCTCATTATCCGAGACAATTGAATGGGAAAATTTCGAAACTATGATGTTTTTCCATAGGAATTTGGAAATATTTACTTTAGTGATCTAGGAAAGGGGTTCTGCTTCTACCCACTAGGTGAAGTAATCAATGGCTACAATTGCGAAATTGAAATTTCCCCTTCCTTTAGGTAGGGGGTCTATAAGGTCAATTCTCCATTTGACAAACAACCAGGGGCTAGAAACAACGCTTAATTCTAGAGAAGGCTGACTCTAAATGGTCGCAAAGCGTTGACACTTATCGCATCTCTTTACGAACTGCTGCACATCCTTTTCTAAGGTGGGCTAATAATATCCTTATCGTAACACCTTTTGTTCTAAGGACTATCCTCCCGAGTGGTTGCCACATACTCCTTCATGAATTTCTCGGAGCACATAGGTGGGTTGCTCTCCCCCTATGCATCGAAGTAAAGGTAATGAGAAACCTCATTTATATAGCACATTATCTTGAAAAACAAAATGAACGGCCCGTCTTCTGAGCTTATGTGCCTAATCTTTTTCATAGGGTAATACTTGGTCCCTGAAAAATGCTATTATTGGCTTCATCATTAGCGGAGTATTTTTGAACCACATCACCTCTTTACATGTAGCAGTAGAGGGTTTGGGTAGGTGTTCTATGGGTGCTGCATTGAGTAGTTCAGAATCTTTACTGCTGGCCAATTTTGAAATAGTGTCGGCTTGAACATTCTTGGAACGCGAAATTTTTACCAACTCAAATTTTTGAAAATCTGGAATAAACTTCGTGACCAATTTCAGATAAGAAACTATGGACTTATCTCTAGCCAAGAAGTTACCATGAACCTAAATAATTACCAGCTGGGGATCGTTACTGATCACCAGTTTCTTTGCTTGCATTTCTCTGACCAATCTGAGGCTAGCTGGAGGGCTTCGTACTCTGTGGCATTGTTTTTGCTCTTGAAGTCGAACCTTATACCAGAATTCAATTTATATCATTCTCAGCTAACCAGGACCACTCCAGCTCCGGATCTAGTGTCTCCTGAAGAGCCACCAACAAAAAGGCTCCAAGTAGGGGGTTCGTCAGGTTTCATCTCTTATTCCATTTCTGGAACAGATGTGAACTCTACCACAAAATCTGCAAAGACTTGTCCTTTAACAGCGGCCTTCGGTTTGAACACAATATCAAACTCGCTAAGTTTCACAACCCATTTTAGTAATCCTTTCGAAGCATCAAGATTTGCAGCACTTTCTTGAGAAGGAAGTTAGTCGGCACGTGTATCGTGTGGGCCTGGAAATATGGCCTCAATTTATGGGAAGCTGTCATCAAGGAGAGTGCTTACTTATTCATGTTTGGATAGCGAGTCTTTGTTGCTAAAAATGCTTTGCTTATATAATAAACGGGTAGCTGGTGACCACCTTTCTATCTTACGAGAACCTAACCGATTATATCGGAGGTTACTAGGTATAGCTGCAGCAGTTCGTTGGCCTTGTGTTTGGAGAGTATGTGAGCTTACCCTAAGTACTTCTTTAGCTCTTGTAGGGCTACCTCGCATTCGTCAGCCTGCTGAAATTCATTTCCTCCCTTCAGAACCTTGAAGAATGGTAGGCATTTATCTATTGTCTTCGAGACAAAGCGGTTTAATGTAGCTATACACCCAGTAGGCTCTAAAACTTTTTAGATTTCTGAGGTAATCTCATTTCAGTTAAGGCTTTGATCTTCCCCAGGTTGGCTTCAATGCCTCTTTGATTGACCATTAGCCTAGAAATTTTTCAGAGGCAACTCTAAAGGTGCATTTCAGCGGGTTAAGCCTCATTCTATACCTTTGCAATATTTGGAAAGTTTCACCGAGATGCTGACATGGTCCTCTGCCTTCAAGCTTTTCACCAACATGTCATCCACATATACCTCTATTATCTTTCCAATGAGGACAGCGAATATCTTTTTATTAAGTCTTTGATAAGTGGCCTTTGCATTTTTCAACCCAAATGTCATGACCTTGTAGCATTAAAGACACATTGTCCATTATGAAGGACGTATGCTCTTTGTCTGCAGGGAACGTTGGAATTTGATTGTACCGAAAGTAGGTATCCATGAAGCTAAGTAGTTTGTGTCCGTTGTTGAATCCACTAGTTGATCTATTCAAGGGAGTAAAAAGCCGTCGTTGGGGGCAAGCTTGATTTAGGTTTGAGAAATCCACACACTCTCCAATTGACATTATGTTTTTTGACCAGGACAGGGTCGGAAATCCACTTAGGATAAACTAATTTCCAGGTAAAGCTATTGTCGATTAACTTCTTTACTTTCTCATTTAACGCTTCATATCTCTCTGGATTGAGGGCTCTTCTTTTCTATTTGTGAGTTGTAGCCTTAGGATTGATTTTCAAGTGATGGAAACTGATTTTTGGATCAATGCCAACCATGTCTTCATGCTTCCAAGCGAAGATGTCCAAATTTTAGCACAAGAAGCTTTTCAGATTTTCCTTGGCCTCTAGTGGCATATTTTTTCCAATTTGCAGGCATTTGGAAGGATCCTAGGGATAAACTTGGAAACTCTCCAATTCTTCAACTGGAGCTATTTGAGGCTTGCAATCAATGATACAAGGGTTCAGTTCCTCCAAATTAGCCACTTCTTTAGCAACTCTCCCATTTTCAGGGGACACTTGCGTTTCTAGGACAACCTCTCCTTCAGAGGTATTTATGAATCCAAGGACCACGTCTTCTTCATAGGTGTCTATCATTTCAACGTCTCTCCCTTGTTAGGGTTTTGCCCTTGTTCAGGGATGTCATCCATATCAACGTCGTCAAGATTACATTGACACTTCTGGATTCTGCTTTACTAAGGGAATTTGAATAGCATTCCCTTGCACTCCTCAGGTCGCTCTAATCGTGGTAATCCCATTTTTCATTGGGAATTTCATACATAAATGTTGAATGGACGTTACGATAAATAATTCTTTCAATGTCAACCTACCAGCACTCTGTGGTAGGCGAAGCAATTGTCCAACCATAAAAAACTCCATGAAATGATGAGCAGTTAATGGTACTATTCATATCTCTATTGCTAAAGGGACTTTACCCCTCGGGATGATTATATCACTAGTGAAGCCATACGAAGATGAATTCATTGGGATCAGCTCATGGTCAACTTTCATTTTATCAAATGTGGCTCCAAACATGATGTTGGCAAAGCTTCAAATATCCACTAGCATTCTTTTTATGTCATTTCAGGCTACAACAACCCTCACCACTAGAGTGTCGCAATGTGGATAATGCACACCAACTGAGTCATCTTAGGATAAGGTGATGGGTTGAGCCATTCTCTCGGTGGAGGGTCGGTTGTTGCTTACTAAGAAGCTCGCCATGGAGAGGTTCCTTGCATATTTTTTTTGGGAATTTCTGGATTCTCCCCTAACATACGGGCCTCCAAAAATTGCGTCAATTTCTCTGATGGGTTCACAGCCAGTATCAGCTGGAAGTCTTCTTCTCTGCCTTTGACCGTCCTTGGGTCTCTCCCCATCGTTGTCTCTCCTCTTAGGGATGTTGTCTTTATTGGGACGTCTCGACTCATCATTCCTAGGCTATTGGTTCTGCCTACGAAGAGCATCTCTTCGGAGGTGCCTCTTTCTCCATTGATTATTGTTCAGAGGGTACATTGTAATATCTCTGCACCCGACAGTGTTGTGGCTATATGAGTGGTGGTATGTACAGTACAGGTGGGCTTCGTCCCTATTTCTAGGTTCAGCACATTGTCCCATGCCTCTCCCTTCTTAGGAAAATCGTTCGTAAGGTCTACTTGGGTATGTTACAATACCAGGATTCACTTCCTCAAAAGCTAAAGTAGGCATTGTACTTAAAGTTGCAGCAGCCAATGTCTGTCCTAGGTTAAAAGAGGTAGTCTGTCTGACCTAGTGATCATCAAATGTGAGGTTGGGTCTCTTCTTCTTTGCCTTTGAGGAGGTGAAAGTCCTTGGTTTACCCTATTTATATGATCTCTTAATTCTTCATTGATGATCTCACGCTTTATCATTTTTAGTAAGACATCATAACTAGTAAGGTCTTTGTTTTGTCCATCTCTCCAGAAGAGAGAGTTTGTGTCCAGTCTTCCCTTTAGGGCTGTCAATGCTTCTTTATCTATAACTTGTACATAGTAGGTCATCTCATCAGTAAAACGAGACAAAAATCTTTTCAACGACTCGCCCTATTACTGTCTTATGTCCTGTAAGCGTTGTATCGGCCTTTCACCCTCTTTGTTAGTTGCAAAACGATTAAAGAAAGTCTTCTTGAAATCTGGCCAACTTCAAATGCTTCTTTTCAGAAGTATGGTGTCCCATACTTCAGATGCTCCACCTAGGGTTAAATGAAATGCTCTACACTTCATGGTAGTGGTGGCTCCTTTCAAACTCATGTGAGTCTTGAAGCCATTGAAATGCTTCGCAGGGTCGCATCTTCCATCATATTTGAGAATCTTAAGAAGCGAAGTGGTTCAGTACAGGGGCATTCCTAATCCCTAGTGAAAATGATAAATTGTCATCATCGTCATCAAGATCGTAGGACCTTTCTGGACCATTTGAATCTTCATTTTCCCCAACCTGAATTTCTGGAGGTGGTTGGGAAGGTCCTCTTTAATTCCTAGCTTGTTCCACTCTCTTCTCATGCCTATTTCTAGGGGAGAATTCTAAGGCACTTCGTCATAGACTACCTCATGCCTTTCAAATAGGGGAAGTTCCTGCTACTTATTTCTAGGTGCAAGAGGATGTTGAGTCTGCCTATTTCTAGGCATAGAGAGAGGTTGAGCCTGCCTATTTCTAGGTGGCCCTGGGCTCAACATATCAAGACACTTATCGACCTCTGGGACATGTCATTCGGGTCGTAGTTTGGATGGAAGTTGTATGGGACCTCAGTGGGTCGGTTAGTAGCATAATTGATGGATGTATCAACTCCAATTTCTCTTTACTGGGGAGCTTCGCCTCTTGCGTAATATAGATAATTAGCCATTTGGCTTTGGACCTCCTTTTTCATCGTGGTAGCAGTTTCCTTATAAATGGTCATGAAATGTATTTCCTTGGGCTGCATATGGAGGAACTGGATATCCTCCTTGACCATGCATGCTTCTCAGCAGTTCATGCATAGATATGTTCTGCTGGGTCAAAACTCTCATATTTACGGCCATGGTTGCCACCTCTCTAGTAAGCCAGCAGCTATTCTAGACCCACATTGTCTGTGATGGTAAGGTTGACGACGAGTGGCTAAAACAGCATGCGATGGTTCTCCTTCTTCGGGTGTTCTCTAGTCATTCATTGTGCTGATCCTTCATTGTTTGAACTTATGGTAATAAGTTTTTTCTCATCAAATGATATTCCTTTTTTTCAAGGATTCGACTGGCTTCGAATTAAATGGTTTATATTGAACTTTCTCAATGGTTCTTTCTTCAAGAACCCTCTTTTTCAAAGGTTTGAAAACAGATGTCGGGCGCACACACATCAACTCAAGCAAGTCTGAGCACGTTTTGACTGGAGTACTGGCAAGAGAAAGATAGCACGTGAATGTGGGAGATGCTTTACGGTACAAGATAAAAGTATTCGAACACCGATGATAATGACTAGGATGATTGCACTATGAACAATCATCGACGAAGTGTAAATAACCTAAATTCAAACTGACAAATATAGAACAAGCAAGAAGGTTTCTTGAGAGTTTTTTCCTTGTGTATTAGTATTAGTATTCCAATAACCATCCAAAAGTCATTACAATTTACAAAGATCGCCTATTATACAATTCTGGCGGACATGGTATCCATTGGATCAGAATCACGTACTCTCATGTCATTGACTGAAGCCTCACATCACTGGGTCCTTCATACATTAAATACATTCACAATGGTTCAGCCACCCTATACATTAGGCTGACATACCTGACATTCTTTATTACAAACATTATATTAATCATTCCTAAAGATTGTCTACAAAACCTGTAAGAGACACATCTGGGACTTCGGCAAGAGGGAGCTTCGTATTGGTGGTCTTCTATGTGAAGAGTTTCGGCTTCTTATTTGATTTCTTATGTAGCACTTCGGTTGAACAGCTTTAACCATTTAGGCAGTGCTTCAACACAGGGGCTTCAACCTTTAATTGAATTCTCTATATTTGACCAATTGGATTTCTGTTGACTTTTCTTTCCTCGAGGACTGCGACATGGCACTTTAACTGTAGCCTCAGTGGCGAGGCATAACAAAAATTATCTAAGAGATATGGAAAATAATAAAAGCTTTAGTTTATCAAATATATTTAAATAATTTAACTTTTAAAAATAAATTAAAAAATATATTATTTTCTCACGTCAATGAATGGGGGCAATAAAATAAATTCTTAAAAACTTAAAAAAATAAAATTAAACAGATAGTAAACGGTGTAAGGGCCCCGCCCATCTTAAACGGATAACGTGGCAGAAAATTACATTGCGGGACGGTGGAGGTTGCCCCGATCACGACCCGCCCCATTGCCATCCCTAGTTGGCTCTTCATTATAATTTAAAAGAAGTTTAAAACATTATAAACACAAATATTTGTATTATTTCTCCATATTATAATAGTTAATATGGATGATGTTGACCTCTGAATATGGATGAGACTCAACGTGTCAACAAACGTCTTCCCCTCTTCCTTCCATGTGTATGTTGCATGTACATTTGGATGTACGTTATAGGCATTCCAACGCTCAAATCAAGTAAAAGAAAAATAATTAGTGTCGGAGAAAGAATAAGCGAGAAAAATGTGGGGGTAGAATTCAATTTCTAGAATGAGAAATTACAATTGGCAGTTACTTTTAAATGTCACCAAGTGTTAGCACTTATTGGCAAAGAGAATGATTCAATGTCTCCCAAATGCTGGATACGTGGTCTTATCCCAACAACTCACAAGTCTAGCGCAAGAGTCACATCTTAACGATCATATATTTGAGACCTTTCATACACTATCCTATAAAAGAGAAAGAATGGACTTGACTCACGGTCGCTCTTTAAGAGATGTCATACCAATCAAATTGTAAGTGGCTCAAAGTGTTATGTTACATCTAGCATAAGGCGTCAAGCTTCAAACCTTAACCACCTCAGTCGCCAGAGGCCCATCCAATGCGTCTAAAGGTTGGGGCCATCTTGGTCGTGTCTAATAGAAAAAGTAACGAGTCTATATGAAGTTATGCTACGTTGGGGATTATTGTTGATGGGGCATTAGACTAGGCTCTCAACTCTTCCAAGTTGAAGGTGGTTGATCTGATTGTATATGACCTCATCGCCTCAGGCCAAGAGGTGGGAGAGGCAACACTTTTGTTGCTACACGCATCAGAGAATAGGTACTCGTGTGACATTTTTTTTTTTTTTTTGTTGACAACCACATAATTTACCACATAGATAGAAGCGTAACAAATTCCTTTAATAATAATATAAATAATTTCTTGAAAAAATATTATAAATTTGCAAATTAACCATTTTAAAATAATTGTTACTCCAAGTTGAGCAAAATGGGACAAGGCATTATAAGGGACCCATACCAATCTTAGTGAATAGGGACAATGCTATAATTTGATCTTTATTTTTTTATCTTGAAATCTCCTTAATGTTTAAATATAATGATATACTATATACGTAAGTTTTTTCTCGATTTAAATGAGTTTTCCATAAAAAGAATTGTACTATCAGTTTGAATTAAATGAATTTCCATATAACAAATTGATAACTTAAAAAATAATCTAATAATAAATTATGGTCTTATTTTATTCAATTCTAAATTATTTTTCGATCAAAATTTTACATAATAACATCAATTCATCGAAAATCCTCACGAAATACATAACTGTTACAAACTTAAGAAGTCGACCACCCACAAGCATATATGAAATCAGCAAGTGCTCAACATGCCCTCATGTCTTGATCAACCTTTTTTTTTTTCAGCAAATTGCATCATTTCTTTAATCAAGTGTTGATTAGTATTATATAATTCAATTCACAACTTTGGCTTACACAAGATAATGACATTCAACAAAAACCACTTTCTTAGTTCAAACAAATTATCTTGTTTACATCATCGTTTACTTTTTTGTAATTTGCATTGAATTCAATAAATTTTTTTTATTACACTTGATACCAATTTTGTGTGACATCCTTTATTAAAAAGAATGATAAAATTTAATATACAATAGGGAAAAACCTAAATAGACACAAACAATAGTGGAGACAAGATGACTTAAAATGTACACACGTTACTTTTTATTTTTTATTTTTACCTAGGCTGACCGGCAAGAATTAATATGTACAAATGCAAAGTTATTTGACGGCAAACTAAAAATTAAGGACGTGATGATGATATGAATGAATCCAAAAAAAAAATTGTTAAAAAAAAAAGAAAATACTCTATAATTTCAAACTTATTTACACGTTATTTTTTTAGAAATAATCTCTTATATAAGTTAAAAATAAGGGAGATTTTCAAATGGTTTCAAAATTAAAAAATTGTTCAAATTCAGCAAAAAGGTAATCAAAATTGATTTGAATTGGACCCAAGCCCAAGCTGACCCAAGCTTGATCGGTTTGGCTCGATTTGGGCTAGTTTGGATTTAAACACATAATCAGATTGTGTTGGGTTAATTTTAGATCAAACCGAACATATCGGGTTAGGTTTAGATTGGATAAAAAATCGACCTCATCCAATTCATTCCCAGCCCTAGTTTTGAATAATGATTTTTAAGAGAATGTATGGTTCAAAAATAAGAAAGATTTTTTAAATTATATACATGATATTTTATTGTGTAAATATGTGGTTGAAAAAGAATACGTAAAAAAAAGAATACGAAAATAATGACTCGTAGAAAAAAGAATACGAAAATAATGACTCNGGGTTAGGTTTAGATTGGATAAAAAATCGACCTCATCCAATTCATTCCCAGCCCTAGTTTTGAATAATGATTTTTAAGAGAATGTATGGTTCAAAAATAAGAAAGATTTTTTAAATTATATACATGATATTTTATTGTGTAAATATGTGGTTGAAAAAGAGTACGTAAAAAAAAGAATACGAAAATAATGACTCGTAGAAAAAAGAATACGAAAATAATGACTCTCAATAGGGGCTAAATGTGTTCATTCATTTTAACTACTTTTAACATATTTTCTTATAGCAATTTCTACTATACCTTCTCAGAGTTTATATTCCAAAGAACTCATTTTTTTTTTTTTTTTTGAATGATATTTAAGAAAAGGATAATCTAGAAAAGTTCGGATAAAATCCTCTTATTGGACAGAATTATCAAAAAAATACTTGGAGACGCATTTACAAAAGTTTGGTATATAAATCCACAAAAAACACCCTAATAAATGTATAGTCAATTCTGAAGAATGTATTAACTTCTTTCAGATATTGAATCTATCTAATTCATGAGGAAAGAAGTATTTCATGTTCTTCATATCCTATGCCTACTGTCTCTCTTTAACTTTAGGTCAATTGAACCTGCTATTTAAAAGATATTTCATTTATTCATTATTATCTTTTAAGCTCGAAAAATTCATAACTTCGTCGTCTTGTTATCATCTTCATCATTATTATTATTATTATATTTTTTACTGCTTTAATTAGCATCTCCTGGATGGGATGTGCAAGAATAAACCAAAATCAGATTCCTTTTCAACTGTCTCTCTCTTCTTGAATATGGCTGTTTCTGTACTGCTCTGCAGCTGCTACCGGTGCTCTGTTTTTTGCTCTGATTGACATCTATAAAACGGGACCTTTTCCATTAAAGCACTTCTCTCTTTCAGTATATACACACTGACACCGTTACATATAGTACATAGTACGTGTGTCTCTCTGTAGTCTTCGTGAGAGAGAAAAAAGAAACAGAAGCAAAAATGTATGCAGAAACTGGGCCAATGTTCCCTTATCTCCCTCAAGAAATTCAGCAGTTTGATGATTTCTGTTCCTACCAGAAACCCAATGATTCATTGGTAGTATTCCCTTTTTTTTTTTCTTTTTATCAGCATTTTGGATTCTTTCACATATCTATTTTTGATGGAATTATTGGTTGCTGATCTCAATTTTCTCGGAGGTGTCTGATTTGTGGGTTTCATCTAAATTTAACAGAAGTTTCAAGAAATTCTTCTCTACTTTAGTTTTTTTGGTCTATTAATTTATAATCTGAATTTCAATTTTGTTTCAAAAAACATTTTCTTGGCAAGTACTTTTTACTTGATAAGAGAATTCTCATTTAGCTGCTTTGTAGATTGACTTCAGTGAAGAAGAAAAATGGTAATTGAATTCTTTCTTTGAATATTCCTTTTTACCATGACTGTATGGAAAGATCTTGAATTTTCTTTATGTTTTGGGATCTGTTTATGGAAGAATAATGATTGGAAAATCTAATATCATAATAATTAGTTCCATGTTCTTTACTTATTTTCCATTTCTTCTACTTCATCATTTTCCACATAAAAAACATATCTGCCACTTTCCACCTACTTATATTCTTGCTTGTAGGATATTCTTCTGCATTTGCTTTTATTTTTATTTTTTATTACAATGCCAAGATGTTTGAGCCAAAAGAAATTGCGAATTCTCGTACACGACCCCAAATTTATCGAGGATAAAACTTAGTTTGTTGTAATTGTTCTTTGCGATTTCAAGTTGTTGTTGAGGGTTCACTTTTAACTGCACTTAATGATATTAGGATGGAAAGGTGGGAGAAAAGCAAAAGCTTAGCCACCCCTTTTGATTGTTATTCTATATGTCTTCGTGGGAATTCCAATTGGAAAGCATATTTCCCTTAAAGGAAAACTCTTGATCTCTTGGGCTTTTTGTTTACTTGATGGTTGAGTTCGTGGTTACTTTTAAGTGGTATAATGACAGCTTATAACATGTGCTTGTTACCCGTGGAACTTTATATGAGTGCCAATTTTTCCTATGTGAAAATTTGGCCTGGTTTAGGAGATGATAACTTTAGATACTTTGATCGTGTCCATCATTGATGATAAATTAGTGTAAGATCTTAGAATACAAATCTTGTGGCTGAGGTAGTTGCAAATGTTCATTACTTTCTTTCTTCTGGACTGGAAAGTTGAATTTTGTTGAAAGTTGCCTAGTCCTTTAAAAATTAAAAGCCAAGTTTTGTAAATAGTGGAATTTGCACGAAGAAATGTTGAATTAACCTACCATCACTTAAATTCTTTCAACATGAGTACCAATTTCTGGTGATCTACTGTTTGAACTTATGAACTATTTTAAAATTCAAACATCTTTCAGTATGAGGAAATTTTTGACTTCGTGCATTGCTTAAGATTCTCGATTCATAAACATGTGCTACACAACATATTGGATTCAGCTGTTCCTTAAAGCATCAGAGCGTGGCTGTAGAATAATCTATGAATGCATGCTTTATGCTTACTTACCTATATTCTTCTAGAGACTAATCAAAATACTGTACCCTTACTGCTTTTTTGTTTCCTCTAGAAATTTCAAAATTTTAAAGTATAATTTGCACATGATAACTGTGTAAGTCATATCTTCGTGCATGTTGATGTTTGTTCGCCACATGCCATATATTTCCCATCCTTTATCAACACTATCAACATTTTATCTTCCTAGGAAAGTGGCTTACTCTTGTCCCTCAAATAACACATTTTCTTCCATTGATAACTGACATCTTTACTTTATGAGAAATAATGTGTAGGGATATAAGATTTTTCATTTCAAGCTCTTAAGTCGCAAAATTTTAATTTTAATCTTAATGGAGGGCGTACAGGGCAACCTCATTCAGACATCCACTATATCAGATTACAACCTTGGGGGAGAAGGGGATCTTTTCAAGGCCCCTGAACCGGTAATCGAAGAACTGATGATGGACCTTGATCCAATGTCAGCTGCCATTTCAATGATTTCGTGCGGAGAAGATGTCATCTCCCCACAAGCAATGTCGGTATTGGATATTGAATCGTCAATCAAGAATGGGCAACTCCTCAGTGAGGTTTTCTATGAATGCAAGAAGGATCTTTTGGAAAAGGAAGCATATGAAATGCCACAATCTGAAGTCCTGGATATCAAAATCCCTATTTTAAAGGCAGATGAAAAGTTGATTTCTGAGAGTCAATTCCCGAAAAGTGTTAGTTCTAGCTGTCTAAAGTCGATGGAACACATGCACGAGGCTCAACTTAGGCCAAATTTTATTGATTTTCCGGGTATGGACTTTGGGGCTGTTTATGGAATGCGAAGAGCATTCAGTGAAGGAGACATCGAGGTCAAGTTTGATTACTCTACGCTTTCTTCTTCTCGCTATTGTTTGTTGACTCATTTTTTAAATGCCCCAAGACTACTAAATTCCATTAAATATGATCGTGCTTCTTATAGATTTATCATATATCATCTAGATAAGATCTTCTGATAATCATTATGAAGGGCTAAAATCTAGAGAAAAGTTGTTCATTAATGTTTGAGTACTCCATGATTGACCCCCATGCATTTAGTGGTTCAAACACAGAGTCTACAAAAAGAGAAATGTTTAGATGTTTCTGGTCTCTTCGACAGGATAGGACAAAGTCATTGATAATGAGTTTTTATGACAGACTCTTGGCAACGGCAATATAAGCCTCGTGGGGCAACAAAATGTCATTAGCAGTTGCACATCTGAAGATCGCAAGGAAAAGCTCTCAAGATACAGGAACAAGAAGTCAAAGAGGAATTTTGGAAGAAAAATCAAGGTGAGTTTTAATGCTTTTTCTACATAATATTTTGCTTACACTTTTTGCTACCATCTGACTTGAGTCTGTTGAAGATAAAGATTTCGACTTACTTTTAAGCACTGCCTAACATGCTCCAATAGTAAGTACTTTTACCTGAAGTCAATCATAAATTTTGCCTACAGTTGTATACTGAACGAATTGGATATGGGATTGGAGGTAAAATTTGATTGTTTGGACTATGCTAATGGTGTTTTTCGTTTCAGTATGCTTGCCGAAAGGCTCTGGCCGACAGCCAACCAAGAATCCGTGGAAGATTTGCAAAGACTGAATGAGTAGATTGGTTGCAAGAAGATATTGACTCTTTTCGAGTAAGAAGAAATGTAGGAAGGTAGGTAGTGGATCCGATGATATAAAGAAAGAGATCAACGGTTAAACTAGCGGGTTTAATGTTAATGAAACGACTAGGCTCAGGGGTCGACTCAATAAGCTGGACCTTAATGCTTGGAAGCTAGTTGTTTTCTTCATAGTTTGCAGTAATCTCCTTGGTAGATGAAGTTTTCAAATAAAGTGTATATATTGCTTGCTTGATAAAGATTTTAGAGTAATTTTCATATCAATTTTATGAATTCTGTGATTCAAATCCTTTTGAGCAATGCATGAAAAACTGAAAGAGAAGGGGTAAATAAGCAATTTTTAGATTGAAAGCTGTTCTTCCTTAACTATATGTTTGATATATTCAACTGGACAACCTTAGAAATGATTAAGGAAGAAAAGTTAGTTATGTAAGGATTTTAATCGAATATATGGGCTTATATGTGAAATATT
>CAIGRK010194109.1:0-10322 GCA_903798315.1 Fraxinus greggii | reverse complement strand
AAAAATCAATACACTTGATTGAAATTTATTTTCTGTGAGACGATAACTCTTAATTCATCACGTATTACTTTCAACGATCACGTGCACTTATGGGTTTTGCACGAACAACTAACATATATAACAAATGCATAAATAACTCCACGAAAAGATCTCACCACACATTTGTACCTCTAGAATACATATCTCAACTCATCACCCATTGTACTCATTAGACTAGTCACTAAGACATGTCTAATTGGTAAATCATTATAGATCCTAAGTCCATGAAATAATCCTCTATCACTACCTCACATCTCTTAATTTAAGTGGATAATGAGTTTCCACATAATGGAAGTGATAGGAATGTCACTCTCTCACTCCACCCAATTAGGTTCTTAACAGATAGAGGGTTTCAACAATGGCAGTAGCAATATCACAAAGGGAGGAAAAAGAAAGAGAAGCAATGGTTGAACACTCACCAAACGGATACCTATTCTCTTTTCTCGATTGCACCCTAACCAAAACATTTAATGATATCTCCTTTCGTAATCCAAATGTCACTCCACATTCCCCGACCCGTACATATTACTAATGCACCATTAGACATCTATACTCTATATTACCAATAGACATACTTACTGCTAATGCATCCCAACCTATGCATGCAAACATGTTACACAAAGTAATAAGATCACTATCAAATTCATGCAATTACACGTACAAAAGAGATTGAAAGTGTAACATATAACAATACAACAGAATTAAGTAATCATACATACAAAAAGAATTACATTCGAATGCATTATTTCAATCAAACATATATTGAACTAGTAAAAAAATAAAAGAAGAAGTTGAAAATTTATCACATTTAGAATTGCAGTGAGATAATGAATATAAAATAGTAAAAATTGATGGATGTGAGTAATGATGGGAAGGAATTTTATATTCCAAGCCAAATAAATACGCTGAAAAGAAAGGAAAATTTGTAGATCTGCCAGCAAAAAATCAGATAAAAGGAAAGTATTTAACTAGTTAAAATTACGAAATAATGGCTATAATACATCGTATAGAAAGCTTGAAATTTTTCTTAATTATTCAATTCATCTTTAGAACAATTATGAACTGATTGTAAAATTCGTTAAAAAGACTGATTTTGATAAAATTAGGAATAAAAGATGGATAAAAATTTATGAAATATTAAATAGCTATAAAATTAACATATAGATGTGAAAAATAATATTTAGACAGTTTTTGAGTCGACGTGTAACTAATTATTTTTATATTACTGATGAATTAAATGATGATGAATTTTGGCAATGTCACTCTAAAAATGACTCTACCAAGATCTAATCTATGTCTTAAAGGAAGTAACTTAGAAAGACTTTCAAAAAGAGAACACCGTTTACTAGATAATCTCTGAATGGCACGTAACTTTAATAAAAATTAGATGGAGTAATTAGTTTAGAAAGATCAATAATCAAGTAGAAAGTAAAATTTTACTTTTTTACAGTAATCAAAGGGAGAAGCACCAGTATATATAATTATTGGCATGAAGTGGTACAACAAATAGAAAGATTTCAGATCCTTTCTTAAATGATTTTATACTCTAAAATAAGCTTTAAATTTTTATAGACAAACAATAAAATAAAAAGACTTATTGAACTAATAATTCATATAACTGAAGGGTATGAAAAGACTTTACATGAACAAGAACAAAGCATTGGCGATTGTTTCAATATTGTTCGAAGTTTAATAAAGAAGTCTCATGCAACACATAATCGATTTCTCCCAAACTTTTATTTTATTTTCACGAAAAAAAAAAAATTGATATCTTCTTCAACATGGCCTTATATGCGGATTAGCTACTCAAAATTCAGCGCGTTTTTTAGATATAATTACTCTAGAATTCCATTTGATTATGCAATTTTTGAAGATGAAGACCTCTTTTACTATGCTCTACAATATGGAATGATTAACATTATATATGTCCTAAAAAAATCTTTTAAGTTTTTTACACCCAAATTTAAACATATTTTTGATCAGTTTAAATGCCACCCGTCAATGATCCAATTTATTTTGGACCTCCACTTGTTAATAATGGTATTTGATGACTTACTATTAGCATTTGCCACGTGGTCAACCTAGTGAAGTTATGGACCCACTCCTGCTGAACCGTCGCTATAGAAGACGAGGCCCACATGGTAATTTCCGAGGTCCGTTACTAATCCGAGGTGGAGAAACCGAAGAGGCCTGGGGCCGGGGTCTACCCCAGTCAGGTCTGAGGTTCCACCCAGCTAGTGACAGCCCACATGCAGAAATCACGAATTTATTATAGAAATCCTATTTGAATGATTGATGTGATTTCTGTAAAAAGTGTATTTATATCTTGTCTTGTCTTGTCAATATGATGTAAGGGCATTAAATATTTTGTAAAACTAGGAAGTCAACATGACGGCTAGGATTTGATGCTTCGGCCGAAGGGATGAGGCCATGTGTAATTTTATCTAAGGGTAAACATTCCATTTGTAACACTATAAATACTCTCACCATGTAACAATTTAAGGCAGTTGCAACTTTGGATATTTGGAGCTACTTCTTTTATTCTCTTATATTGATTTGCAATCTTTAATCCGAGTCCATAGCTACTGGTTATTATTATTCAATTGTATCCCAAATATTTGACCAGAACCCGAATGAAAACGTCTCGTGTTGTTGGGTTACTGTCACGTCCAATTTTGGAGTAATCTAATCCGTTGAGGAGGAAGTTGGCCACATAGTTCTTCACTGTCGCTTCCGCAGCCTGTTGGGCCTCAGCTTCGACCCTCTTCACATAGTCCACATAGTACTTTATTTGGCCTTCCATGAATTGGTGGGCATCCCTGCATCCCGCAAGCTCCAAGTTTGTCTTCTCCAGGGCCTCAGCAGTAAGCTTTTGATAGTTGTTTGAAGTCTCAACTTTCTTTGTCAAAGAAGTTACTTCACACTGAGACTCATAAACCTCTTTCCTCAAGGCCTCCATCTTAGCCATGATAGAATTGAGCTTTGTCTCATCTTCAACTTGCTGGGCCCTCATCGCCTACGTTTCCAAGTCCATCTTTTTTATTTGTTCCTTAGCAGCAGCTAACTTGTCCACTAAGGCATTGTTTCTTGACTGAATGTCAACCAAACCTATTTGGCATTCTAGGGCCACTCCAAAGGCCCGGGCACTTTGGCTTACCAGTGCAACCATTAGGTCCACCACGTCAAAGGTGGACACATGCATTTGTTACTGCTCCATCCAAAACTTGTGAAAGTTCTCTATGGCACCTCGGACCGATGGTGGCAGCATTTCAATCACTGCAAGAGCAATCTTATCATCTTGCCCTGCCAAAAATCTGTCGAACTTCCCTAGAGTCCTCTCTTGTTTCTTCACAGCCTCCGAGCCTTGAGTTTCCTCCTTTTCGGCCTCATCATTGGCTCTCCTGACTTTATCCACCTTCACAGCAGACTCCATAAGCTTGGGCGGTGGGGGAACATCTTTTTTAGTGTGGGACACAATAGTCCTAAACCTCACTGGAGCCCCGCAAATATGAACCGACTTTCTTTTCTTTCGGGGCTCCTACGCTTTCGCTTTGCCCTTGTGAGTGATCACCTGGGCCTTCTTGGGAACCCACTCCTCGGTCCCCTTCTTAGTGTGATACTTACCGAGGTGCTCCAGTTTACTCCTCACTTGGCACCAGAGGAGGAACGCTTCAAAGCTTTAGCGCCATTGGAGCCATGGCATTTAGAATTGTAGCCATGTTAGGAGTTTGGTACTCCTTACTCGCAAACTTATCTGCAAACACTAAAAAGAAGATTAGAAGTCTGCCAAAAGATAAAATGAAATCAAATGAAAGGGCTTCTACCCTTTGAGCCCATCAATCCTAAGTCAATGAAGTATTTGTTTCTATTGATAAGGTGGTCAAAGCTCCGAAGCTTCAGAGACCGCTTATAAATGTCTTCAATCACCTCCAACTCCATCTCATGGAGTTCGTAGCGTGAACTAGAATTTGCAAACAAGGCAGTGATTAGTACAAGGAATAAAGAATAAATTAAAAAGTGTGTAAAGTGAGGCATTCACGTGCTTCATAGTACTGGGTCAATATTGTGCAAGTTGGGATAATATCTCCCTCCATCATCTACATCTGCCCTTAACCCAGAATTAGGACTCCTTTCAACCCTTTATGGAGGAAGGGAACCCTACCACAAAGGGGGCATGAGCCCCCCAGGGTGTGAGGTAATACCACCCCATGGAGTCCTCTTTCCTTACTACCCGGACTTGGAAAATAGTTTGGAAAACATGCAGGGGCATGTCCTCGCCTAAAGACACCCCTTCCAAAGGAAGTAGGTCCCAACTAGTTGACTCTACCCATTTGGTAAATTTTGAGTTGGAGACAACATGAAGGTCGTCAACACTAAAGAGGTACAGAGGTAGACGCATTCCTGCTTTGAACAAAAATTCACTTACTGCTACGCACCCGGGCCTCAGATAGTACGCATGCTCATGGGCCTTGGGAACTAGAATTTCTATGTAGTGGCGAATAGTTTTGGCTAAGTTTGGCTAGTTTTGTAGAGGTCATGGAGGAAGGAATTTTCGCAGCCCCCCAACCCGTCTTGTAATCTATGGGTTTCTCGCTCATAGAATACCATTCATACTTCCCAGACACGAACTCCCTATCGAAGCTAGCCACTGTAACTACCCCAAATGCCCGAAAATCCATTAACAAATGTAGGAAATGGTAAAAAATTATAGAAAATGGTGAAAGATTGTGAGAAAGATACCGGATAACACGATACCTAGAAGACAAACTCTAAGAACGGTCATCGTAGAACAAGGAGATGCTGGAGCTTGAAAGTGTTAGTGATTTTGGCACAAGTAAAACTTCAAAATGGTATGAATTCAGCTTTTATACGAAAGCAAGAGTCAATCCTAGTTATTGGATTCAAGTTTACTGAATCCAAAGCGTTCAATTTTACACCACATCTGAGCAGTGGAATTTAAACGGTTCATTCCACCAATGCCACAGATTAATTCTTGATAATCACACGCTTAGCATGGTGCGTAAATCCTTGTCACAAAACGTGTAGCCATCATTGCACATTTAATGTGACAACCGTACGTGTATTGGAAGTTATACCACTTCAACTGTCTCTTCTCAAAAATATGTGAAACTATCAAATCATAGGTAATAGTTTCAACGTCAATCATTAGCATTTTCCTCTCTCAGCCTCAGAACTAATTTAGTTATCCTCAAAGTGAATGAGCATCGGTAGTTCAGCATTTTCGTGCCTCAGCCTTAGAACTAATTCAGCTACCCTCAAAGTGAATAAGTCTTGACAGTTTAGCATTTCCCTGCCTTAGCCTCAAAACGAAATCATCTAGCTTCATTTCTTCATTTAACCTCTACAGTGTGATATTCCTTATTCCGAGGTGAGCCAGTTCTAAATCCACTATCAATTCCACGCACAATATAAATATCTATGCCTGAACTTGAGGGACTAGTATGATGAATCGAAAATTTAAAGCTTTCTTGTGATACCCAAGGAGGGTATTTCATTAATTACTAAAAGTACACGCATAACATAAATAAGCATGCATGGACTTAGGGGACTATTGTTATGATTTGCTACTAGCATTTGCCATGCGGTTGACCTACTGAAGTTATTGACTCACTCCTGCCGAACCATCAGTCATAGAAGACGAGGCCCACATGGTAATTTTTGAGGCCCATTTCTAATCTGAGGTGGACATACCGAAGAGGCCCGAGGCCGAGCCTCCACCCCAGCCAAGTCTGAGTTTCCACCGAGCTTGTGATAGCTCACGTGCAGAGATCCCAAATTTATTATAGAAATCCTATTTGAATTATTGATGTGANATTAATTACTAAAAGTACACGCATAACATAAATAAGCATGCATGGACTTAGGGGACTATTGTTATGATTTGCTACTAGCATTTGCCATGCGGTTGACCTACTGAAGTTATTGACTCACTCCTGCCGAACCATCAGTCATAGAAGACGAGGCCCACATGGTAATTTTTGAGGCCCATTTCTAATCTGAGGTGGACATACCGAAGAGGCCCGAGGCCGAGCCTCCACCCCAGCCAAGTCTGAGTTTCCACCGAGCTTGTGATAGCTCACGTGCAGAGATCCCAAATTTATTATAGAAATCCTATTTGAATTATTGATGTGAATTCTGTAAAAAATGTATTTGTATCTTACCTTGTCAATAGGATGTAAGGGCATTAAATACTTTGTAAAGCTAAGAAGACAACAAGACAGCTAGGATTTGATGCTTCGGCCGAAGGGATGCCACGTGTAATTTCATCTAAGGGTCAACATTCTGTTTGTAACACTATAAATACCCCCAGCATGTAACAATTGAAGGCTAATGCAACTTTGGATACTTGGAGCTACTTGTTTTACTCTCTTATATTGATTCGCAAGTTTTAATCCAAGTTCATAGCGATAGATTATTATTATTATTATTATTATACAATCATATCCCGAATATCTGGCCGAAATCTGAACGGAAACGTCTCGTGTCGTTGGGTTACTCCCACGTCCAATTTTGCAGCGATCTCATCCATTGATCGAACTTTACGTATTAGATTTAGCTCACGAACGCACAAGTGGGTCTTGCATCTGTTGGCACCTTTTTTTAGGTCAACAGTATTATCATGCCAGCATATCATTATATTCAAATATATGAAGGAGCTAAAAAATTCAAACCATCTACAAATATCATTATAAATATACGACCGTCATGATAGATATACAAAATACTGAATTTAGACTTGTTATTCAATGGAATAACGGACTCAATCTCTATCACGAATACTTTGCTACAATTATTGACAAAGAACAAATATAATGGAATCACCTATGTTTGTATCGTACTATTAGGTAGTATAAGACCCCGTGTATTATTAGTTTTAGAGCCATAGTCCAACAATCATAGCTATTTAAGTTGTTTGCTAAACTTAATTATATAATCCAATTAGGGAATTTATAGCATTCAACTGTGGATTTTAAGAAGCACCAAAAGTATAACTTCTTAAATTATGTTTTAACTTCTCATATTATCCATCAATCCGCCCCTTCGAGTAGTCGGGGCTCCGCTGGGGGATAGCGGCTGTAGGTTTCTATGTCAAAAAAAAAATTTACCAATCTTAACCCTAATGAAAAAAATATATTCATTTTATTGTAAAGTTTTTGGTAAAATTTTATTTTGAAATTGTTGTATATTTAAAACCAACTCGTGAACAAGTTGATTTATTGCTATTTCTATATATAATTACTATCAAGTTGATTATCTCTATTTCTACATATATTTACTAAAATGGGCATTGATTATAATGCCTATCAAGTAAATATTTATTCTTACTTATAATAACATGTGATACTATTACATATTTATCTAAGAAAATTCATTTTTCATACTTATTTTTAAAGGAAAAAATTAATATTTATTAAAACTCATATTTATATAATTAGAAAGGAAAAAAAAAAAAGCATATTCTTTGTAGCAGAAAAATTCAAATAGTCCATTTGACATAATTTCTTTCGAACAAAAGATACCTTTTTTATTTGACTCTTTTGGTAATTTTCCCCAATACACTTCAGTCCCTGAAAAATGAAAATTTCGTTGTTTGACCAAAACTTCGAGGGAAAAAAAAAACTTTCAATAAGTAGTAGAGTATAAATTAGAAAGTTTTGTCAAGTGATAAATTCTATATAGATTAAATATCAAAATATAGAGGCTCATATAATGGTTTGAACTAACCTTTTAACATGAAACTCCAAATTTTAAATAGAATATTAGAGCGTGCAAAGGTTTGGAGTAAAGTGTTACCATACCCATTTATTAAAAAATGCACCCTGCTTTAATGGAGAAAAAAAATAATCCCGCCTACATGTGAAGGGCATTGGAAATAATATTTATATGAGTAAATTTGATAATGTCTAACATCCTAAACTTTTATAATTTAGTTCAATATGACACTAGAGTACATTAAGTTGAAATGAGCAATTCGATCCGATTAATATTTAAAATAAAAATACAAATTTCAAGATTAGACCTCTCAAACGATCGGTCATCTTGCGAGTAGAGTGCATGTTAAAAGATAAATCTCACATCAGTTAAATACTGGAATAAAGACTTCTTCTTAACAAGGTTGATCTTTTAACACGAAATCTCAAGTTTTAATAATATTTGAAATCTATTAGTGCTTGCTTGACCTCACGATACATTAAAAGGCACAGCTTTAGCTTCAATCTCACCAACATACTCACAACCAAGGTAATGGATGTGGATTATGCTGTGTACATTATAAAATTTACATTCGATATAATTTCTTTGCTGAAAATTTTCACAGAGTCTCTTTCTTGAATACACAAAAACAAAGATCACATGGCTTCTTTTATATATGCTAATTACTCAATAACATGGTGCTGGAGAAATGTTCTCATAAATGCCAATGTCCACTCCATTGTAAGCAATAGGAGCATACATCCACATATCATCAGAGCTCAATAACTGCAAAGAATAAGTACATATTTAGTGGAAGTATCCTTGTAAATTTGACTTGGAAAAACAATTATTAATTTCCTTCTGTAGTTAATAGACAATATTTTTTAAGAAAAAAAGACTAAATCTTTCCCTTTTATTGTTCAAGCCTGTCAAATATTATATACCTAACATGACCTAAAATTCTTTGGTGACATTAAAAAACATGGTTACTGATACATTTTTGCTCATACCTTAATTTGAAGCTGTAAAAACTTGACATAATGGATGGCCTCTTCGAGCATTGTACTAATGTCAACCTGATAGTGCAGTCCATTTTAAAAACACAATTATCTCTAATTTTAAATTATTCCTTGATTCTAGCACAGCATTTGGTAGAATTGATTGGTATGAGTTCATGTTTTACCTTTGTTCCATTTGGGACAAGATTCTGCAAGACTCTCAATCTCTTGTTAATCCTTTCTCTTCTTCTCTGAAAAATTCCATAAAATCATATTAGACGCATACAAGCTCGACTGACCCCTGAAAATGTATATAAAGCCTATTGGAGTCTGGTCATATTTTATAGATATGTACCCTTGCATAAAGGCTTTGGGGATCAGTTGCAGAACCCCTACTGGCTCTTGCTTTTCCATTTGATTTCACCGAGGCTGAGCCTCTGGATTCTGAATTTCCCCCTCCATTGAGTTCTTGAGAACCGTTACAATCATCCTCAGAGCTGTAACTACTAGAACTCCTTCCATTTTCCCCACCATTATTCTCTTCAAGTTCATCAGTACTGTTTTGGATAACATTCTTGTTCTTCTTCGTCTGAGAAGTCCGCGGTTTGTTTCTTGATTCCTGCATTTATAATTAATCAATATGAAACCATTAACAAATATAAATAGAAAATATAAAGGGAGTGGTCTGAGTAGAATTCATTTTCCCCACATCTCTAGATTTCTTCTTGGGGAAATTTTCCTCCAGTGTTTCTTCTGGTGTCTGCATTTCCTTAACAGAATCACCAATTTCTGCAGGCTGACATTTTGCCTTCCCCATTTGGCCACTGCCCGTATCTTCTTTAATAAACAAAATGTCTTCTACCACATTATCTTCAGGAAAACTGGCCATCATACAAAAACGGGTGGACTGATCAGGAGAATTAACAACATTTTCTTGATTTGGAAAAAACGCTTTCTCAATTTCAGTACTGCTATTCCTATTTTCTTGAGAAACATAATGAAAGTTAGTCGTATCAAGAGTATGATCAAAAGTAAAGAAAACAGTATCATCAACTCCAGCAGCCAATTTTCCTTCTGTATTATCCAAGAAATTTGATGGGAGTTCGGAGTTCAGCCCGTTTACGACTTGATTCGAAAACAACTCACTGCCACGCAAATGCAGCATGAGATCAAAATCTTCACTAGAAAACATCTCGCTCATTGATTCCCATTCTTCATCAAAAAAGGCTCCAACAGGCTCCATTTTTCTCTCCTTTTTATGGTAATTTCTCTAAAGAAGATTGAGGAGAAGTGTTTTGTTGTTATACTAAAACGTGGTTGGAATTGCAGAAAATTCGATTGGATAAATATACCCAACGGAGTAAGGATATTTAATTATATGATAGTAGGGATTAACTTCTTTTTGGATTTATTAATTATTTTGTAGTATACCATTAAATGGTTTGGAACCAATACTTCGCTACCAACCCAAACGTGTCCAATGTGGGGCCAAAAAGCAGGTGCAACTCTCAAGAGGTCCAAAATACATGCAATAACTATGGCTTAAATTTATTTTTTTCTTGGCATGGGTTC
>CAIGRK010194070.1:0-13327 GCA_903798315.1 Fraxinus greggii | reverse complement strand
TTATTAGTATGTACATTTGTAATAAATTTTAATTATTTAATACAAAATAATTAATTGTGATTACTATTTCGACTTTGTAATGCTAAGATATTGCGATTTGAAACGTATTACATTCTTTTTTAGTATTATGATTTAATATTTTGTTAATTGTTGTATTTATATTAATTGTACTACACGTTTTTTAATTTATTAATGAATTCAATATTTTTGTTAATTAAACGTAATTATTTATTTAATAATTTATCAAGTAATAAAATAAATAAATAAATAATTTTTGAGATAACAAAATTGTTGAAAATTAAAAAAGGAAGAAAATTATTAAACATTATTCATTTGATGCAGTTTTTGGTGTAATTCAGTTTGGCGCAAGATTTGACGTAAAATGATGTAAAATTGTACAAATTTTGATATATGATTGGAGACGGCCTAACGCTCATTTCTTGTAACTTCTCTCATCTCTAATTATTATTTAGTTTTTTTAATTATTATTTAAAATTAAAATTTTCTACTTCACGGAATCCCTCTCTATCGGCAGTATTTTCTCACTCTAAACTATATGCTCCCATATCCACAGCAGGCCATCCAAATCCACTGTAAGTATACCTTCATATGCACGCATCACTGCGATTTTTGATCTTTCAAAACAAATCTTATACATAAGTTATCTTGTCATTTTATCAACAATAATTCGGCTTTCCTTTTTTTTTATTTTTCTACGAATCTGCTTTTTACTGCTTCAAAACAACATACATTGTGAATTATCAGTTGTGTTTGTGGATTATTTACTATGTGTTGGTTGATTTAGGTTTGTCTATGGAGATTTGAAGTTGGATGGCTTAATTTGATTTGTTGCATAGGAAAAGTTGAAACTTGGTTTTGAGATTTGAATCTGAGTGTTGATATATAGAATGGAGGCTTCGCGACGAGGAGGAGGAGGAGGGGGAATGGTACCGATATCACCGTCACAAACGCCGCGGTCTAGTGACAAAGCAGCGCGAGATCTGCGATCGGAGGGGAGTATGAGTGCAAAACATGATAAGGATAAAGGTGTCAATGTGCAGGTCATTGTGCGCTGCAGGTGAGTTATCTTTGAATTCTTTATGTTGTAAGCGATTCGAAGAAATCAAGTATGAGTGCTGATTGAATCTTCTGTTGTAGGCCATTGAGTGAGGAGGAGATGAGATTGCATACGCCAGTGGTGATTTCATGCAACGATAACAGAAGAGAAGTTTGTGCTGTTCAAAATATTGCTAATAAGCAGATCGATAGAACTTTCCTCTTTGATAAGGTCTGTTTGCTGTATTTACTTTGTTATATGCTTAATTGGGTTTTTGTTTTTGACAACCCAAAATACACCAAAAAAAAAAAAAAACATAGAGTTCAAGAACATATTGAATCTCATATAAGCTACTGAATTCCATGTCATAATTTCAAGATTTTTACAAATAAGCTGTAGTAAATTCAAAGTGAGTTTGTCAAGTTAACATACATGGGACAACCTTAACGGTTGCAATTTGATTTCCATTTTACTGCTCAATTTATTTTTCTCGTTTCTGGTCTCTTTTTCTTTTATTATGTGATCTATTAAGGAAAAATGTTATCGTTATCGTGTTTAGGTCTTTGGTCCATCTTCCCAGCAAAAAGATTTATATGATCAGGCAGTCTGGCCCATAGTGTTCGAAGTTCTAGAGGGCTATAATTGTACCATTTTTGCTTATGGACAAACAGGGACAGGAAAGACTTACACCATGGAGGGTGGTTCAAGGAAAAAGGTTTGTTTTTATTCTGTAACCTCTAAAACATATTTGCAATGTTTTTCTGTTTACTAGCATTTATAACTTCATGTATGTTATTTGATTATTTATCTTGTTAGAATGGGGAATTCCCAAGTGATGCTGGTGTTATTCCAAGAGCTGTTCGACAAATTTTTGATATCTTAGAAGCTCAAAATGCTGAGTATAGCATGAAAGTTACATTCCTAGAGCTGTACAATGAGGAAATAACAGATCTTCTGGCACCTGAAGAATGTCCAAAGTTCATAGATGACAAATCAAAGAAACCAATCGCGCTAATGGAGGGCGGAAAAGGTGGAGTTTTTGTTAGAGGTTTGGAAGAAGAGATTGTGACCACTGCGAATGAAATATATAAAATCTTGGAGAAAGGTTCGGCTAAAAGGCGAACGGCGGAAACCCTTCTTAACAAACAAAGCAGTCGTTCTCATTCTATATTTTCTATCACAATTCATATCAAAGAGTTTACCCCAGAAGGAGAGGAGATGATTAAATGTGGGAAGCTGAATCTTGTTGACCTTGCTGGCTCAGAAAATATTTCACGCTCTGGTGCTAGAGAGGTGAGAAGTTGAACATAATTTACAGTGATAAAATTGTACTCGTTATACTGTTTCCAAAGGTCGGGATGGGTGGTGGAAACTTTTTGCTTATGAGAGATCATAAATAATTTCTTCAATGCATGATGGTGTACTAATTATATTGTTCCCACGGGGTGATATTGCATGTGAAGAGACGTATTTTGCAATAATGTACTTGTTAAACAAGAAATTTTGGATGCTGATAGGCATTACAAATTGCTTTTCCAAAACTATCTTGCTACATGTACACCTTTCTTTACATCCTAATTTACCGAATTTAAACTTGGCACAATCATACACCACCTTTCACATTTCAAACATTTAATCAAACCATCATCCACATCATTCATTTGTAAAAGCAAGTGGTAAAGGAGGTGGTACAAATGGCTTAACTCTTTCCAAAATGTGATCTGTACCTTTTCTATGCTAAAGAACATTGATCTACTTTTGCAGGGCAGAGCAAGGGAAGCAGGAGAGATCAACAAGAGCTTGCTGACACTTGGTCGGGTCATAAATGCTTTGGTCGAGCACTCTGGTCACATACCATATAGGTATAGGTCCAATCAACTTCTCAATTATGTGTACAAGTAGCCGTACATGTTTCAGGGTATATAAACTCTTACATCCAACTATCTCACTTGAAATCTCAGAGACAGCAAATTAACAAGGTTGCTGAGAGATTCTCTGGGAGGGAAGACAAAGACTTGTATAATTGCCACAATATCACCCTCCATTCACTGTTTGGAAGAGACACTCAGCACTTTAGATTATGCTCACCGTGCCAAAAACATAAAGAACAAACCAGAGGTCAGTTCTTTTGATATTTATGACAAAAAGAAAAATGTGCTACAATTATTGTTTCTTTAGCTATTTATTAGATTGGACTATAGATAAATTCATTTTTTATAATTGCAGATTAACCAAAAGATGATGAAATCTGCAATGATGAAGGATTTGTACTCAGAAATTGACAGATTAAAGCAAGGTTGTTGATTGCTCCCTCTCCCTCTTCCTCCCTCTCTTTCTCTCTCTGAGATGTGCGCGCGTGAACTTTCCATAGGTTCACCTAAAAATACTCAACGTTAAATCTTCTTTCAACCTTTATTCTTTACAATGATGCGTACCTTACAAAAACTTTTTGTGCTTCAGAGGTTTCTGCTGCCAGAGAGAAGAATGGGATATATATACCAAGAGAACGTTATCTGCAGGAAGAGGCAGAGAAAAAAGTTTGACATTTGGAACTTAGTCTAATGATGTTATAAAATTACTTAAGAGATTCTCTTGTGAAATTCAAAATTTGTTATGTTTGTGCCCTTTCAGGCCATGTCTGAAAAGATTGAACATATGGAGCTTGATTTAGAATTCAGGGACAAGGTATTTTAACATAAATGTTGATTATTTGGATATCATTTTTGTGGATACTACTAAGAAATTTGATTCATTAATAAATTTTGTTTTGTTGTAAGTAGCAATTGATGGAGATCCAGGAATTATACAACGTTCAGCAGCAGTTGACTACTGAATTGAGTGAAAAACTTGAGAACACTGAGGTGTGATATATGAATGATTCACCTTATCCAAAATAAAAATTTACTTCCCATTTTCTTAAACATTGTGGAATAATTATGCTACCTTTTACTTCATTCAGAAAAAGCTACAGGAAACTGAGAACGCATTGCTCGATCTAGGAGAAAGACAAAGACTGGCAAATGCAACAATAAAAGAGAAAGAATACCTGATATCCAATCTTCTTAAATCTGGTAGTCTCACTTTCTGTGCCTATTATTCTTCAACCTATTTTCACACTAAAAGCTTTGAATTTCTTGCTGAATTGTTTATTTATTTTTTGAAATGAAAAATAACATAACTTGTTGCATTACAGTTATCTATTTGAGTCAACTGTGTTAGATTCTTATCTCTTAATGTGCAACTCTATATATATATATATATATATGACCTCTAATGTTGTTTCACTGAAATTTTTCAGAACTCCATCAGATCATACTATCATATTCAAAATAGATCAGCAGATAAGATTATGTTTTCTTCTGTGATGAATTAATATTCGGATCAATAATAAGTAAATTTAAGGTTCTCCAAAGGAAACTTCGCGAATTACCGCCTATATAACATGAAATATCATTTATCTACAAAACCCCCCTTTTAGATATTTAGAATTTAAATTTTCTAAAAAACTCTGTATTTCCATAACAAATCTTGTTCATTATATAACTAAATAAATTGGAGAGAAAGTTACAATATCCATCCTCTAGATAGTGGTCTTTGCTCTCTTTTTTCCAAATATCACTCAACTGGAATTGTTGAACTTTGGAGGTGAACCTAGATTACTTGGTTCTCATTGTAAATTTTGCTTGGGTCGACTGACTTTTTTGGGATTATTTGTGTTTGTAACTGCTGTTATGATTCATCTTATGTTTATTGTTATCTAAAGATCATGTTTGGTAAGTGTTTATAAACATTTAAATTATAAATTGATAGAAATAAGTGGTGGATAAGTGGGTACTACTTGTGGACCCTCGAAATGAGTGGATAGAAAGTGTTTTGCGTGTTTATAAACATGAGCTATACATATGCAAATTATAGAGCTTCCCCTGATTTTGCCACCATGTTTGAATAAAAGGACATCCATGAAACAGCTTTATGACCTTTTTTATGATTACCTTCTACCAGAGAAAGCACTCGTTGAACGGGCACTTGAGCTTCGAACAGAACTGGAGAATACTACATCAGATGTCTCTAATCTGTTCACGAAGATTGGTTTGCACCTTAATTTTGGAAAATCAATTATGCAATATTATTTTTGAAAGGACCAATAAATGAGCCTATGCTAATCTTATGTATGTATGACTGATTTTCCAGAACGTAAGGACAAAATAGAAGATGGCAATAGAGTTCTTATACAAAATTTCCAATCCCAATTGACTCAGCAGCTTGAAATCTTGCATAAAACTGTGGCATCTTCGGCTACACAACAAGAGCAACAGCTCAATGAAATGGAGGAAGACATGCAGTCATTTGTATCAACAAAGACTGAGGTATATGACGTTAAATGGGTAAAGCCTTTAGAGGTAGTATATGGTTAGTCAACACAGTTTCTCATCTTGTATGCTTGTAGGTTGCTGAAGAGCTTCAAGGTCGACTATCAAAATTGAAAACCATGTATGGTTCTGGTATCAAGGTTTTAAATGATTTAGCTGCAGAGCTTGGTGAGAACTCTCAGTCAACATTTGGTTGTCTGAATTCCGAAGTTTCTAAGCATTCCTCAGCTTTAGAAGAGGTTTGAGTACATTGCAATGCTCTGAGAAACTACTTTATACTTATTTTAGCACGAGTTTGATATTAGTTCATAAAATGCAGCTTTTCAGAGGAATTGCTTCAGATGCTGATACACTACTTCATGATCTTCAAAACAGTCTGCACTATCAGGAGAATAAACTAACAGCATATGCACTACAGCAACGCGAGGTTAGCATTTTCTTAATCAACTAAAATGCAGATTGTTTTGACGCCAAGCACTTTCTTTGTTTTAATTTTTTATTTCAAGAAGGGACGTAATTGACGTTGGCATATTTTCCAGGCTCATACCAGATCTGTTGCTATCACAAGATCAATTTCCCAAATTAATGTAAACTTCTTCAAGACTTTGGACATGCATGCTACAGAACTGGGCCAAATTGTGGAAGAAGCACAGGTGCTTAATGATGAGCAATTGTCCGAGCTTGAAAAGAAATTTGAGGTGATTAAACCCCTCATCTAAAACACACTTGGTACGATTAAGCATACATGCTAAACTCATTCTGCATTGGTTGTCTCAATTTTCTATAGGAGTGTGCTGCTAATGAAGAAAGGCAAATCTTACAAAAAGTGGCAGAGCTGCTTGCTGGTTCAAATGCTCGGAAGAAAAAGCTGGTACATTCACCTGTATTACAATCATTTTATTTGATAATGACAGTGATCCATGGCATCCAATTTGAGAAATTTAGATTAGAATCGACATCCCATTTTAGCCAGCTGCTCGAGTGACTTGTCTTTTATCTAATCCTTGTAGATTAATCACATCTACTTATCACATTTCTGTATCTATTTTCATTGATCCTCCTAGTTGGTGATGTAAAGTGTTTGCAAAACGAAATGTTATAAGAATAACCAAAACGTCTTACTATTTTATACTCAGCAGTACAAAAACTACAATCTGGTAAGGCTTTGAAACAGCTTCTTTCTTGTGAAATATTGTCACAACATTCTTCTGTTAGGGGTTTTCCATAAATCTTTGAACCATACTTGCTGGTAGATTTAGTTTCACAACCATTGAAGTCACCTGTGTCATTATTCAACTAAAATTATTTGCAGTTTTAGCTTCTACCGACCTTCAAATTACTAAATGTAATGAACAATAACAAAATCTTGTAGTATATATTGGGTATTCTAGAAAAACGTTAAAAAATCGTCAACGAGGAGAACTTGTCAACAATGATTGTTTCTCTTCTTTCCTTGCTAGCTTCTGCTAGGAGTTCGTCATAATTTCTTATGGAACACACGGCAATTTATGTTTCGATTTAATAACTCTAGATTTTATGTTTCATGTTTTTGTTTTTGTTTTGATCTAGTGATCACATCCTTGCAAGAGTGATTTCACGTATTATTTCTGTTAACACGGTTTATTGTTTTGACAGTTTTTCATTTTCCCCTTTTTTTCTTGTTTTTCCCTAGGTTCAATGCGCAATAGATGGACTTCGGGACAGTGCAGCTAGTAGAACCAACAGGTTACAACAAGAGATGTCAATTATGCAGGAAACTGCTTGTTCAATTGAAGCTGAGTGGACAAATTACATGGAAAAGGCTGAATCTCATTATCTGGAGAACACTGCTTCAGTGGAAACTGGGAAAAAGGATATGGAAGAGGTTCTCCAAAACTGGTAAGTGTACTCTTCATTCTTGTTGCCAAGAGCATGTTTTGCTGTGCTTAGAAAATTTGCTTTTAAGTGAATAAGTAAATTTCAAAACAGCATAGCATAACATGATCTATATTCATTGATATCACTGTGCTGAATGATTTCTCAATTAGCCTACTTTCGTGAATCAAAATAAAATTGCGCAGTTTGGAAAAAGCAAAATTGGGTGTGCAACAATGGTGCAATGCGCAAGAATCATTGCTTGGTTTAGAGAAGAGCAACGTTGCTTCTGTTGACGAAATTGTTAGGTTAGTTATTCATTCCTTGGTTGTATGCTTCAAGTCAAGCTTGCACATTTTTAATTTATTATACATATGCCGCATATTTACTACAGGGTAGGGACGGAGACCAGTCAAGTCTTGCGTGCAAAATTTTCTTCTGCTATGTCAGCTGCACTCGAAAATGCAGATATAGGAAGCAAGAATGTTCTCTTGTCTATTGAACGTAAGACATCAATCCTTTCAAATCGAATTGATAGGTATTTTATTATTTCACATACATAATAGTACTCTACTAAACAAATCCATGCAGGTTCACTTCAACTTGACCGCGAGGCATGTGGGAATCTTAACTTAATGATTGATCCATGTTGTGGAAACTTGAGGGAACTGAAGAGCGGACACTACCACAAGACTGTAGAAATCACAGAAAATGCAGGAAAATGCCTTTTAGAAGAATACATGGTAAGACTTCATCCGAGCCTTTTTTGCATCAAAGTTGTAAAAAGTATTGGAACGTGTGGGCCACAGGTCCCTAAAGCTTGGCCCCACAAACTGGGCATGTCTATAGCATGCTAGGCGGCCTGCCCCTTTTTGACACCACTACACGTGTGTTGCATCAAATTATAGATCATTACAGGATAACTTGGGATGTGTCTGAGATGGTGTTTATAAATGTGAACATTTTTAATTGGGGTAAATGAGTGGTGGTGGAGAAGTGGGTAATACTAGTGGTTCCTACTTTGAATTGTGGATAAAAAATGCTTTTACTTGATCACGGTGCGCATAAACACCTCGAAACACCTTGGATGTTTATAAACGGGGTAAATGGGCTGTGAATGGTGAATAGTACTTGTTAATCCTACAAAATATATGGATAAAATGTGCTTTGACCAAAAGACACTTTTTGACCTTGGTGTTTATAAACACCTAAAAACACCTTGCCAAATGATTTGGCAATAGTATCTGAAAAATTCATGTAACTACGTCTCTCTCCTCCGATGCAAATGATTTGGCAATTCCATGTGCAAAATTCTATATTAAAATTTAAATCAACTCTTCATTGACAGGTGGATCAACCGTCATGCTCAACACCGAGGAAAAGAGAATTCAATTTTCCAAGCGTTTCTTCCATTGAAGAACTCAGAACCCCAAGTTTTGAGGAACTCCTCAAATCATTTTGGGATGCAAAATCATCAATACAAGTGAATGGAGACATAAAGCATATTTTAGAGGCTGCCCATTCTTTGAGAGACCCACGAGCTCCCCTCACTGCTCTCAATTAATCGAGTATATATAACCAGCTATAAACACTTTCATAGTATTAAAATGAATTTTGTACATAATGTATGGTTTGATGAATTACATTTGTTGATTGAACATTCAAATTATATTCATGGAGGTGTACAATATGGAACAAAGTAGGACATAGTAATCTGGTTTTCTTTATGGGAATCAAAGAGTTTCAGTTCTTGGAAATGTAATGAGAACCCGTAGTCGTTAAGAGTGTTTGTATTAGAAGAATGTAATGAATGTTTTACTCTGTGTGTGTGTGTGTGTGTATTATATTATCTTATACCAGATAGTAAAGGGCTTTGCATTTTCCTGTTTTTCGAGCCATTGCATGGACAATTGGGAATTTGGGATTACTGCATTAAATTGAAATGTATTGACCCAAAAAGAAAAGAGCTTACCATCTCAATCCTTTTATTGGTATCGCGTTTTCTTCTACATCCTAAGAATATATAAACTTCATGCATGTACAGTCATGAAAAATTGAAAAAGGAAGAACCAACCTTATGGTTTAAAGATAGGGCAAGTTTGGAAGTGATTGCAATACTACTATTCCTTACTTATGGCTTAACCACATTGGGAAGTTTTTATTCTATCAATTACCAACTTCCTATCTACTTTCAATAAAATTTGAACTTCTAACACATAACTGACATAAAATTAACATCAGAGATGTCAGAGAAAGATAGGAAGTATAATCAGTGTTGAAAAAATATGATTGAATAGAAAAATTGACTGTATTTATACAATCGAATGTCATTTGATATTATGTCAACATTTTTGTCAAAATGTTCAAGCAATGTAGCGTGATTGAGAAAGGCAGAAGATATTGCAGATTCAACAATTTGAAGGCACGTATTTCAATACTTAGAAGATGATTACGGTATCTTGTGATGATAGTGAACATCAGTCAAAAGTGAATCTTCCGATAAGAGTTGTTTACAGCACGTGAACCACTTTTCAGCTAATATATAAATAATGTACGCAGTGAATGGAGGTTCAGCGTATGGTTCATCTCAAATATCGGAGTAAAAAACAATTAAAAAAAAGACGACGCCAGTAAGCAAGATCACATTATTTTGTTCAATAAAATTGCTTGTAAATTACCTGATAGCCAAATATAAAAGCTTTTATTCGAAAATCACGCTGGTGGCTCTCCACCAAATGCGTCGTCTCCAAAATCTTAATTAGTTGAATTCTCCAGACAGCAATTTATTTTCTTGCATAGAAATCTCATGTCATCGGCGAAGGACCATGATGCAAGTCACCGTGTTCGGAACCTGGCTGGTCTCAACATTGTCCACCTGATCATTACCACTGGGGTAAACAAGCTCCAATCCCTTATCATCGTCTGTACATTGACCTAAAAAAGTTAAAAGGGTAAGCATCAAAAGGTTCAGGCAAATTGAATAAATTGTCAAGATTATTAAGAGCGTGTTCGTTAGAGATTAAAATCGGATTAAAATTGAAAAATTAGCCGTTATTGTTGACTTTTATTAGACAAGTGGGACCCAATAACGACTATATTTTCAATTTTAATCGGATTTTAATCACCACCGAACAGACTTTAAATGAATATGTACGGTAATGTGTGAGTGNTCAAAAGGTTCAGGCAAATTGAATAAATTGTCAAGATTATTAAGAGCGTGTTCGTTAGAGATTAAAATCGGATTAAAATTGAAAAATTAGCCGTTATTGTTGACTTTTATTAGACAAGTGGGACCCAATAACGATCATATTTTCAATTTTAATTAGTTTTTAATCACCACCGAACAGACTTTAAATGAATATGTACGGTAATGTGTGAGTGTAAAATTTAAAATAATTCTAGATGATGATAGGTGATTATTAGCTAATTTAGATTATTAATCTCCTTAATTAGCCTCGCCTTTATTTTACGAAAATGACAAGGGCATAAAACATACTAGATCTCCCCAACTAGAAATCATGGATGCCACTTCCACCACCCAGTCGAGTTATGACAGTGGTTGAGTTCGACCGGCCCCCTCTCAACATATGAGTCGTTACCAACCAAATTTATAAGCCAGTCACCAACATGAGGGTGATTACGATAATGGGTCGAGCCCGCCATGGTCTAGCCTTGATCCTATATTTTCATAGGGACGATTATATATGGTCATCTTGTATTTGACAGATTTTTCATCATATCTCGTGACACGATATCTTTTAATACTTTCGGATCTTGTGACACGTCCATCTACCTTTTATGGATCTTCTGCCAGATTACTTTAATATAAGAGTTAAATGTCACTAAATTTATACTTTCATTACTCCTTATTCACTGAGTTTAAAATGTTTTCGAATAATCACTTCACTTTAACACGTTGCACTTCGTCACTCACTCGTCATGTTTCATTAGTTACTAAACTTTAAAATGTGTTCGTGTGGTCATTGAAATTTGGAATGTTGAACTTCATCACCCACTCACCATGTTTCATTAGTTATTGAACTTATACTTTTGTCAGACTTTACTCACCAAACTTTGAAATGCTTCTGAATGGTACCGAACATTACTCACCCAATCCAACTGTCCAAAAATTAAAAATTTTGAATTATAAAATACCATACACGATGACAGGACCCTTCTTTCCTCTTGAATTACATTGTGACAACTTTAAAAATCATATTTTATTAGTCTTGATTAATACTATTGACTCCAAATCGAGAATTTTACTGCCTATTTAAGATATTATTTTTTTATTTTTTTATTTGAGTCCACGATCTCAATCAAAGCAAAGAAAAAATTCATCTATTTTTTAATTTATGAAAATTATGATTGAAATTAAGAGTTATGTCAATTAAAAGCTAACATTCTTCTTTCCCCTTGAACATAACTTTGACAATTAGGGAAATTAAATCTTCTCGACCAATATCAATATTTCCGTCCTAGATTGAGAGTCTCATTATTTAGTCAATATTTATTTTATTTTATTTTTTTATCTAGGTCGAATCTCATAAAAAATCAATTTACTCGAAAATATTAAGAAATTCAGTGACCACTTGAAAGCATTTTAAAGTTTAGAAAGTAAAGCGTGACGAATTTTTAAGTTCAATGATTGATGAAACATAATGAGTGATGGAGACAACTTGTTAAAATTCAGTGATCACTCGTAAATATTTATAAGTTTAGTGACTTATGAAACATGATGAGCGAGTGATGCAGTGTAACATATTAAAGTTTAATAATCACTTAGAAGCATTTTATAGTTCAGCGACTAAAGCATGAGAGAAGTATAAATTCAATGACTAATGAAGCATTTAACTCGCAATATAATGACCTCGCAACATTTAAGATAAATTTTAATGATATTTTTTTTTTTTAATCTTGTATACTTTGTTCCTTGTATACATCCCTCTTTTAAATTATTCTCTTCAAAATATTAAGCCCATATTTGGTTTTGATTAAAATTTCGATAAAGATTTAAATTAAAGTTAATAATTAATTTTAATAACACATTTCATGAGATTCACAATGTTTATCAAATTTTGAATAACACATTTTATGAACTTTTATCAAAATTTACTAAAAATCCAACTTTTTAACTACACCAAATAAGGGTTAATTATCCCACCTATGACCAAGGGACTTAGCCGCGGGGCACATTATTGCAGGTATAGAAATTACTGGAGATATTTCTAGAGGGAAGGGATTTGATCACTGCCACAACCAAACAACATCAATTATGATTCGACACCCTGCTAGGACAAACTTAACCATACATCACTAGAGGTCCAGCATTTTCGTAAAGTGGTTTTCTATATTACACTTACAGGTGATAAAGTGCATTCGGGTCTATTGGGGATAGTTTACAGCTTTTATACTTTGTAAAAGAACTTTTTAATAAAACCTATTTGGATCAGTTTTCTCTTAAAAAAAAAAAATTCTTCTATTAGTATTGTTGCATATTTAGAGTAACCCAGATGCTCTAGATTTCCTTGGGGAGCAAGTAAAAATAGAAATTAAAACAATTAAAAATTAGAGTTATCTAAAATTGATTCCACCAACATCGGAAGCCTAGAAATAGTTGTTATTGGATTCAAATTGTGTAATTGAAAGAAAAGCATCTAGCCCACCAATGGAGCCAGCACTCGGTAAGTTAACTCATTCGACGGTGCTAGCTCCGTCGGAATTTACAGTTTGAACAAATTGCTCGTCGCTCGAGATGCAGCGAGAAGTTTTCCAATTTTTTCTTTAAAAAAAATAATATTTGGGCCTTTTATTTGGGCTTGAGAATTTTTAAAATTTTGGCTCAAACAGGAGCACTTAATGTACTGCATGTATAACTAATTGTAAAGTGGAAATTACATGGAACCCGACCTTTTCTTTCAATTTTTAAAAAGTCAATTTTTTACGTTTTTTCTTTCATTTCTCATGTTTTATCATTTTAATTAAACAATTAATTATCAAATTAAATAACGCGCGTATCCCGTTAATAGTGGGTTTCAAAATGGTT
>CAIGRK010194023.1:0-11645 GCA_903798315.1 Fraxinus greggii | reverse complement strand
TTCATTTTTTTCATTTTTTTTTTTTTTTGGGTGTTGGGTGGGGTGGAGGTGGTAGAATGAGAGGAGAGGGCACTGAGTAGAGCTCAAGAAGAATCTTTTTCTAGCAATTTTTGCGCTGTGTCTTCACTCTCCAAATTCCTTTTCATTTTTTTTCCTCCACTTCTGCACTCTAGGCGAGGGATAAATAGCATCCAGTTTTGGCTTGCAGAGCTGAAAACGTGGCAATAACTATCCTCTGCAAGAAAATGCATGAAGTGGGTAGATCACACAGTTTTTGTCTAATCACGTCAATTTCTTTTGCCTAGAATTGTTTCAGTGGACGATCTTTTTGCTAATCTTACTAGTCTTATCCAGGTTCTTCTGCTGGACGAGGTCACCGTTGATCTAGATGTAGTAGCTAGGATGGATTTGCTGGAATTTTTCAGGGAAGAGTGTGAGAAGGTAATGTTTACTGATCTATTTATGCATTCGTGGATGGGGAATTAGCTTATCTTGTTGAATTGTGCCTGCGTATATTGGATCATTAAGCATCAAGATCTGATCTAATATGCTTTAAGTATTTTTTTTAATGACTCGTAAAGTTCTAACTTGAAAGTTCATCAAGATTGAAGTTGTTACGGTGCCACATTTGCTGTCAATATATGACGAGCTTAAGGAATCTTCCGAACCACAATGTTATGTTCATTAATTTATTATCATGATTTCAGAGAGGAGCAACAATTGTTTATGCAACCCACATTTTCGATGGGCTGGAAACATGGGCAACTGACCTCGTCTATGTTCAAGAAGGTGTATTGAAGAGGTCAGAGAAGCTGTCCGAACTTAAAGAACTGAAGGATTTGCCTAATTTGCTTTCTGTGGTCGAGTCTTGGCTTCGATCTCAGACCAAGATTGAGAAGAACCCCATTAATCCTACACCACAGATCAAAAAGTCCTCTCCATTCGATACCTCTCCTTTTAGATCTTCGAGGCACATGGCATATTACCGTTGATATAATCAACCACAACAGATAATAAGGCATTGGATTGAATTCTTCTTTGATGTCAAGACAATAGTTATGAATAGTCATTTGTTTACAAGAAATGATAGAAATATTATTCTTTGTGAAACACATGTTAACATGATATTATTTGAGAGTTGTATATTTCTCCGATATTGTGTACTTAAAGGTATTGTACTTGAGATTTTTATTAAAATTGTTTTTCAGTTTTAAGATTTTGGGTGTTAAATTTGTAAGAAACACTTGGTTATAGACTTTGTTGTGAGGATTAAAATGTTGATCTATAAAAAGGAGTGATCGAAAGTGTATAGTATTAATGTATAATTAAAATTAATTGTCAATTTTGATCTTTTAAACAACTTTTTAAATTTTTCCAAGCAAGCACTTAGAATTCAATGGCTCATGGTGATTGAAAAGGCAAATAATTTCAAAAGTTAATGGTAAAAAATTTGGAGATTTTTTAAAGTGACGTTGATTGCTTTTGTACCAGATAGCCGCCCACTTTTTGACATTTTTGTTCCTTCCTAGGGAAAATTGCAGCAGCTGTCCCTAGTTTTTTTAATTTTTGTAGACTTTAACCTAATCTTCAATTGTACCACGAAGGTCCCTAACATTTCATAAATATGCATTTGAGATCCAAATGGACGGAAAAACCGTCCATTTGACTGTTGACTAATATTTTGCAAGAAAATGATATTTTGATCATTTTAAATAGGAGCATTTTTCTCAATTCTATGACAACATTATATTTTACTATATAAATACAATTGTCTAATAAGGGATAATTAAATCAAAAAACAAAAATTCAAATAAAAGGTTATCTTCTTACCTCACCACACCCATCCCCGTCCCAAAATCGAACCTAAAAAACTCACCAACGTCGACTAATCAACGGGGGACAACCACCTAACTCACTATAAACAGTAAATCGCCACCACCGTAACCTTAAATTGCCACCACCATCACCATCACCATCAACCTAAAACCATCACCATCAAACCATTAAACCCAACTTTCCCATTTTGAAGAGGAAGAACTTAAAACACGATGAAAAGAAAAATCATTGAACATCAAAATTTGAAAACCAAATTCTACAAAGGACCGTCGAACATCTACAGAAAACTAGAAAATGATTTAATAAAAAATTACAGAAGATCAAAATCAACAAAAGTCGGCTGCCATGCAATTGAGAAAAACTAATGGCTATCTAATTCGTCAGAATTTCTTCCCTGGTCCAGGCCTCAATGCACAAATCGCCATCTACAGTCACATCCATGGTTGCACCTCACTGCCGGTAGTCTCACCAATTCTAGGTGAGCACGTTGATAGTGGAACAACATCTAACCTAAAGATAGAAATGGGTTGGGTTTTTAGGTTTTCGAAATGTTTAATGATGGGTTGGTTTTCAGGAATTTGATGGATGGTTGGGAGAGAGAAATCTACGGCTAGCAATGGTGAGTTTTTTGGGTTCGATTTTAGGGTGGGGTAAGGTAAAGAAGATAACCTCTTGTTGTCATGAAATTGGGGAAAGCGTCTTTACTTAAAATGATCAAAATATCACTTTTTTTTGCAAAAAATTGGTCAACTAACAGTCAAATAGGCGATTTCAATCCATTTGGACCTCAAACAGCATATTTATGAAAGGTTTTTGACTTTTTTGGTACAAATTGAAGGTTGTGATAAAATTTACAAAAATTGAAAAAATTATGGACCATTGCTACAATTTTCCCTTCCCTTTACATGAATTCAAATTACTAATACCAACTTTTTTTCAATTTTAGATTTGCCTGCATCACTAACTTTCCAACTAATAGAAGTGAACTTGTATTTGAATACATCATTTACATATGTAGCTAGTTGGTGAATACTAATATACTATTAGTTTATTATATAAATATATTTTTTCTTTCTTTAGAAATGTAAGGACACGTGTGTTTGAGCCACGTTATTTTGGAAGAATATATTATGAAATTGCAGATTGATGGAGAATGTGTGGTTGAAAAAGAAGGAAAAATTATTAATATGATGGAAAAATATTATTTAATTAAAGAATAAGTGATTGAAAATGAGTAGAAGAATGAGAATGAAAATTTTAATGAATACCAAACAAGGGCTAATATTTGAATTCCATTTTAACGATTTTTAAATACATTATAGATGGAGGAGATTGTATTAAAAATGATAATTGACAAGTGAAGCTATGTAGATAGGGTCGGGATCGAGGAGAAATTTTTTTTTTCTTTTTAATGAAAAACTTTAAAGTGATAATTAGCAAAGCAATACTTGGTGCTATATTATCTATTTTCTTTCTTTTTCTAAAAAAATATTATTTGTCTCCCCCCCCCACTCCACCCCCGCATATCCAATTTTCTCTTCCTTAACCATACATCCACTGTTTTTCTACCTAAACTATTTCGTTTCCTTTTGTTTTTTCTTGCTTTATATTTATTTATTTTTTCTTTCCTTTTCTTTTCTTTCCAATCCCTCAATTATCGCTCATTTGTCTCCCCCTATTTTCTTCTTCCTCATAATCATCGTACTTCAATTAATCCACTTCCGGTGAAAAAACCAAACAAAAAAACAGTTACTTTTCGAATATCATTAATAACATTTTAGACATCGTCTGGTTCTGTGTAATTTTTCGATCGACGAGGATTGATTGTAATTTCTTGATTTGGGTTTTGTATCCGTTCGAGGATGTAGTTTAAGAACTCAAAAGGGAAACTTTTTGATCAGTTCATTTTTATTTATTTCTTGGATCCAGTGTGGGGTACGGTGACTTTTTTAGTAATTTTGTTTTTGAGAGGTGGGGGATTTTTATCCTAAATGTTGGATTTTCATCGGCGGTAATCTGGGTCTTTTTTTCATCCAGAGCTGCCGTTGAAATTGGGAAAAAGAAATTAGGTTCTGGGTGTTGGGGGTGCTATTGGAATTTTGGGGAGTTGTTGGATAAAATCAATTGCCATGGAGCATGCTGTGGGTGGAAAGTTTAAGCTTGGGAGGAAAATTGGGAGCGGTTCATTTGGTGAACTCTATTTAGGTACTTTTTCTTTCTACATGAGACTTGTTAATTAAATCCTTTTTTTTCCTGTTAATTTTATGTTACCGTGGGATTCTTGTTCCTCTTAATGGATCATGTATGCTTCATCGATACAGGTGTTAACATACAAAATGGAGAAGAAGTAGGCGTCAAGCTGGTATGCTTGTTTATTGCTTTTCATCTGTTATTGTTCTTACTTGTGTTGTATTGGGCTTTTTTTAGTATTATCAACATTTGCAGCAATTTTATATTTTTTTCTGTTAAATATATCCATAATTTTACTCAATTTCATTATCATTAATTTATAATCCTGCATTTAGAGGGAAGGAATAATTTGGATGAGACAAGAATCATAGAGATGTAACAACAAATTCAACCTTTCGCGTTGTAGGATATAAGGATAATTAGAGACCAACAAAGTTTTAACTTAACGATGTAATCCTAAAGGCTAAATTCTCCTGGCAAATTCTTTACTCAACATTTGATGGTGGACCATTCATTTTCATTACTACTTCATGTTAGAATGGTGAACTTGTATAACTGAGGCAAACTGTGCCCAACTTGTAAACACTAAACTTTTCTTTTCTTAAGACAGAGAGAAATTATTAGTCATCAAATGCAGCTCGCTATTCCGTCTATGCACGACGGCTTAGGTTTATTTCCGACTTCTTAAAATTTCTAAGCACTCGTGAAGAAGATGCAAGTTACTTGTAGGATAAAAACCTGAGAAGATATGAGCTAATATTATTCTCGCAAAATTTATGATTGTCACTTGTAAGTTTTTATTGTAACTACTGCAATTACCAGGAATCTGTGAAGACCAAGCACCCTCAACTTCATTACGAGTCAAAAGTTTATATGCTTCTCGGAGGAGGAAGTAAGGCAGCCTCTCTTTGTCTCGTTATCATATGCAATTCAGAAGTTTCTTTGATTTGATGCTAAGTGATTTTTTTAAATACCTAGCAACTTATGTGAGTGTTTGGCATCCATTTTAATGGGAGTAGAAATTTTGGAATAGTGATTGATGGGAGAATATGTGGTGGAAAAGTGAATAAGAGTTTTAGATTTGTGTGTAATATTTTTATTTGGAGAATTTGTGGTTGAAATGAAAAAGAAAAAAAAAATTAAAGAGAATGGGTGCCAAACAAGGGCTCTATCTGCATTCCTATGCCATTCTTGACACCTGTTACATATTTTGGCAAAAAATAATATTTTTTTAAAAAGAACTGAGTTATGAGTTATTAACCTGTCCTTCTAGCTTTATAAACTATGGAGTTAAATGATGATTTAGATTTTGAATTTTGATCTTGGACTTGTGTCTTTATGATGATGATGATAGGAACACTACTGTTTATGCCTTCTGTTTTATTTCTGTTCTTCTGGTTTTAGGCGATTCTTTTTAAGTACATGTTCACAAATTAATCTGAACACGATATGTTTATAAAAATCTATTCCATTGAATTATGAATGTAAAACAATATCATTTTCTGACTTATTTATACTACCGTTGTTGTTTTATGTTCATCACAGCTGGCATTCCCAACCTGAAGTGGTTTGGAGTTGAGAATGAATACAATATCATGGTTATAGACCTTCTTGGGCCAAGTCTGGAAGATCTGTTCAATTATTGTAACAGGAAGTTCTCCTTGAAAACTGTATTAATGCTGGCAGATCAATTAGTACGTAGTTGAAGTGTATTTTATAGACTATGATTCTAGCTGCAATCTGTTGCTAGAATAACCAACTTGCAATTTTACTTTCAGATTAATAGAGTTGAATACATGCATTCAAGAGGATTTCTTCACCGCGATATAAAGCCTGATAACTTTTTGATGGGCTTAGGGCGCAAAGCAAATCGGGTTAGTCTCCCCATCATTCGTGGGTCTCATTCACTTTTTGGATTATATGAGCATGCTCAACGTGTTTAGAAGTTCTTCTTTTCAGTTTATGGATATATGTCTATTTTTACATTTCCTGGCATCATTATCCTCCAGGATTCTGGATCCAGCATTTCATTGAGGAAAGGGTGGAAATTTTCTTTCTTCTGTCACATACACACAGCATTTTCCTTTAAATTTCATTCAACTATATCGTACATATTTTGAACTTGAATTTATTTTGGAAGAAGAAAAGTTGTGATTGTTCTCCACTTTATCTGTGATTAGAAACATTTTTTTTTCACATACGAAATTCCTTAGCCTTGTTTTGTGTTATACATGCTTACTGCTTGATTTTGTTATCATGTAGTTTTCAAATCATATTGACAACAGTCATTCTAGTATCGCTGTAGTGGAATTGTTCCATAATTTGGATAACTATCTATATGAGAAACATCAATTCTGATTGAATAAGAGTTAAAAGATAACCATCCTTCACCTCTGGAAAAAACAAGAACAGGACAAAGCATCTTAAGAAATTTTTTAGCAAGACAGACAATTTTGAGTTAGGGGCAAGATGAATGTTTTTTATATGTTCACCGCAGGAGACTATGCTGTATTAACTTTACTTGGTTGCAATGGTCTTTCCATGTTTTCCTTATTCTTTTGAGTGATTAATGGAAATTTTCCATACTATTAAATTGTAGATCTTCCAAATATATGTACTTTTTGTTGAGTGTGAATGGCAAATTGTTAATTGTAATAATTGATGCAATAGTTAAATGCAATAACTGGTCACACCTAATTACTTCGTGGATGATGGTGGTATATGTTTCCATGACAATTTCTAGTAGTAATTGCAGGTTTACATCATCGACTTTGGTCTTGCCAAAAAATATAGGGATCTGCAAACTCATAAACACATACCCTACAGGTACTTTTTGTGAATATGCTCACTAGCCTAAAGTCATGGTCGTCGGATATGTATAGAAGCGTGTCATATACATGATGCTTCCACACAGTTGTTTGGTATTTGCCGTTGATATACTTCTTGTGCAAAGTTCTCAATATTCCTTTGCAGGGAAAACAAGAATCTCACTGGTACCGCTCGCTATGCCAGTGTTAATACACACCTTGGAGTTGGTAAGTGATGCTCCATACTTTATACATTATTCCTAATCAGAAACTTATGCTGTGTTAGACTTTTATTTCATCTGATTCAGTTTATTCGATTCATATTTAATTTTGCTGGCAGAACAAAGCCGGAGGGATGATTTGGAATCTCTTGGTTATGTCCTCATGTATTTTCTGAGAGGAAGGTTGGTAGTATACAGGGGATTCCCACCTTTTTATATTTGTTAGGCATTTCGCATACCTGCTTTGAATCCTTAGTCAACTATTGTTTTTTGCATTTTCTAATATATTCTACATTTGTTTCTCTCTCAGCCTTCCCTGGCAGGGACTGAAAGCTGGCACCAAAAAGCAGAAATATGACAAGATTAGTGAAAAGAAGATGTTAACTTCGATAGAGGTACACATCACGCGTCATGTGTACATATTTGAAATTTATATGTTTTCTAAAGTGTGCTCAAAATGCTACATTGACCCACTAACTTAGAAGTCTTGGTAATTAGAACTCATTTTATTGTTTTTCCAGCCTTGTAAACCTACCATGACTCACATTTTACATCCACTTGATTTACATGCTGATGCTAGTCCTTGAAATATGAGCAAAGGGTGCTTGCCTTGATATTTTTCTTTAGTTATAAATACTTCTATTATTACAAAATAACATGATTTCAACAGATTCATGCATAAGATGCATAAAGATTTTTCTTTTGTCGTTCTCTGTTTTGTTAATTTGATGCAGTGGATTCTGGTTTAAATTCATTACATATTATATTCCTCTATTCCTGGATGCTAAATCTTGCCCGAGGTTCTCATCCCAGAACACCCTCCGTGAACCTGGTGGTCACCCTCTATTATATTACTTACTGGTGACAGTCTCAGAATGTTCACATGATTTTGCAATAATTTACAGGTATTATGCAAATCATATCCATCTGAGTTCATATCATATTTCCATTATTGCCGATCATTAAGATTTGAGGACAAGCCGGATTATTCTTATTTGAAGAGGCTTTTCAGGGACTTATTTATTCGAGAAGGTAAGAAGTACTAAAACTATGTGATTCTGTTGTGAAGTCCATCTTCTAGTTGTCTGTTAGCAATTTTTATTGTTATTATTCTTATTATTATAATCGTTTGTGCTCTTGACTTGTCAAATTCCTTCTCGAGTATCTTGTTTTTCACCAGGCATATGCTGCAATTATTATCTCCACAGGTTACCAGTTTGATTATGTTTTTGATTGGACAATACTGAAGTATCCTCAGATTGGTACCAGTTCTAAAGTTATAGTAAGTGCCTGCGAAAATATGGTTTGCTTCGTCTTTTTACTAGGATAATATACTAATTAATGCATTTGGTTCCAGAATCCCAGTGGCAATGCAGGGGCCGGAACTTCTGGTGAAAGACCATTAAAACCATCAGGTATATATGTTTAGCAGAAAGAACACCTGAAAATGAAGATTTTTGTGATATCTGCATGAACTTACAAACTAATGATGAATGAGCTTGAGTGAATACTGCTTTTCTGCGTTTTATTTGTCCCAAGTGCTTCCATTATTTTGATATTTGAACTGTTAGCAGTATTGGAATTAACATTTCCAGTTTCTTGTGTAAATTTTTTAATGATGATGTAACTGCTGGTAGATTTATTATTGATCTACTCTTCTGATTTGTTTGTTCCATTTAGTGGGGCAAGATATTCGAGATAGATTCTCAGGCGCTGTTGAAGCTTTTTCGAGAAGGAATCCTGCAGGTTCAGGGCGTCATGGTGAACATTCAAGACACAGGGCATCAGAAGATGCACCTTCATCCAAGGACGTGGTATTTTATCTTTTCCCCTGCCCATGATAAATTAGGTTTCAGAGCATGTTTTTAAGCTTTTAAGCAAGTAAAACTGGCTTTTAAATTTTTCGTCCAAATATGTTTGGATGTGTTTACTTCTTTTTCTTGCAACTAAAAAAAATTGCTTATTCTGACGGTAGGGTTGGGGTTATACTTTTCATTTTTTCTCCCCGTTCTTTCTTCCAAGGGTGCAAAGGTATAGTTTACTTTCAAAGTAGTATATTTACAATTTTGAACTTAATTATCTACTTATAATAAATTTCTAAGCTTAGCCAACATGAACTTATTCTATCAGTGCTTGTGTGGTTCTCTTGCATTGTAAATTCCCCTTGTGTTTCATTTTGTCCTGTAATAGATGTTATTGCAGGATAGATCTGTCCAGTCAAATTTCGTGCTGAAAGGTTTCTTGTAATTTCTAATATGCAGCAACCCGACTTGGAAAGAGGACGAACTTCTCGAAATGACAGCACTTCAAAGAGAGCAGCAATTTCGAGCAGCAGACCAAGCTCTTCTGCTGGACCCACCGACGGCCACTCAAGTAGATTGGTGTCGAGCAGTGGCCGTGTCTCTACTACACAAAGAGTTCAACCCGGCATCGTACCTAAATTTTCAGCTTTCTCTCGTACTGCAGTTACTAAAGGCCCTAACAGCGATCCTCTTCGAAGCTTCGACTTCCTCTCGATCCGGAAGTAAGTGATGGTTTTTGTAAAACGTTAATTGCCAAGTGAAGGAAATCTTTCATTTACATAAATAGTACTCTGTAAATGTGTACTCTGTAAATGTGGCATTGTGTCGTGTCCCCTTTTTGCTTAGAATTACTTCTTGTTCCTGTTGCCAGTTGTAATACATAATTCTCATCCAAGGAAGTGTTGAGTTTTATTCGCTGTAACTTCTATAATTTTAGCATACAAGGTTTGGTTGTAAAGAATGTTTATGCATGCAGTCCTCCATGCTTATCTAATTGATTTTGGGTACCGGAGGGGGTGCATTTGGGATTTTCAAAGACTTGACAATTTAAAAAATTTAGAGCATTTTCAAGAGACAGCATATTTAGCAATTTAAAGAGTATCTATAAATTTAGAGAAATTTTTTTGTAAGTACTCTAACATGCTTTTTAATTTTGACACTTAATTTTATTACTTTCAAAAAATATTTATTATTTTTCACTATATTTTATTTTAATTAGCTTATTTTCAAATTATTATATTACTTTTCTATATTAAAAATTGAAATACTTAGACTATGTTCGAGCCACATTAAAATCTTTATTCTCATTCTTCAACTTATTTTCAACCACGCATTTTTCAATAAAATAATATTTTTCATCACATCAATAATTTTTCCTTCTTTTTCAATTATACATTCTTCATCAATCTATTTTAAAATACATTCTTTCAAAATAATGTGGCTCAAATACACTATTAGAATACATTTAATTAGTTTGTGTTTGGGAAGCCAAATTTACTCTTATCTATTTTAAAATGTTATTTTGAAGAGCCTTTTAGAACATAAATTTTAAGGATCGACTTTTTAAAATAGTTACAGTGTTTAAAGTCTATTGAAAATAAGGATATTTAGGGATCGTTCGGTATAGTTTTTACTTTTGTTTTTATTTCCGGTAGAAAAGTTTTTAAAGGAAACTACCTTAAGTTTTGTTTGAAAACTAAATTTTAAGAGTTTCCTATTCCGGAAGTGTTTTTAGAGGAAGTTGTGTAAGATCGATTTCATCTAAAAGTTCTAACTAAATGTACTTTCATAAAATTAGTCAAGCGGATCCAAAAACATGTTTTTGAATTTCAAAAGCTTCTTTTGGCTTTTGAAAAATCATGCCAAAAGATACTTTATATAGACTTTTTAGGATTATCTAAAAGTATTAGCATATTCAATAGAAACTTTTATTGATTTTAAAAACTCTTTAAAAGTCCGTTTACTCGATTAAAATATTTTTGAAATTTTTACAAGTCATCTAATATTCAAAATATCAATGACTTTTAAGTACTTTTTGTAAAAATCTTTGAATTACTAATTTTTAGGCAAAATGTATAAAAGCAAAATCCTAAAATTATCTTTCATTCACCTTATAGATTCAAAGAGATTTCTACAAAATAATTTTTTTAAATTTTTTTTNAGACTTTTTAGGATTATCTAAAAGTATTAGCATATTCAATAGAAACTTTTATTGATTTTAAAAACTCTTTAAAAGTCCGTTTACTCGATTAAAATATTTTTGAAATTTTTACAAGTCATCTAATATTCAAAATATCAATGACTTTTAAGTACTTTTTGTAAAAATCTTTGAATTACTAATTTTTAGGCAAAATGTATAAAAGCAAAATCCTAAAATTATCTTTCATTCACCTTATAGATTCAAAGAGATTTCTACAAAATAATTTTTTTAAATTTTTTTTTTGTTAATATTTCTCTTTCTTCTTCCCAACGAATTTTATTTAAAAATTATTATTTTTTCCTTCTACCATTTATATTTTGATTTTCCACTTTTTAATTATTTCTTTCCATTTTCTATGAAAAAAACTCTATAATATTTTTTTTCATTCAATTTTAATGTAAAAAGATGAATATAATTAAATACATAAGATTGTATACAAGATTAAATTATAACTAATTTTTAAAATATTTTGACTGTTCATTTATTTTTTAAAGGTCCAGATATTAATAATATTTAACATTTAGATATTCTTCTAATAAAAAATACTTATATATATATATATATATATATATATATATATATATATATA
>CAIGRK010194018.1:0-12467 GCA_903798315.1 Fraxinus greggii | reverse complement strand
ACTTTTCTTTTCTTATTTGTCAGTTCTTGGTGAGGGTGGGCATGGGGGTGGGAGAGGGAGATGGAGATGGAGATGGAGATGGTGAAGAAGAAGAAGAAGAAGAAGAAGAAGAAGGCTTCCTTTTCTTTTCATTTTTGATTTTTTTAATTTAATTTATTTGTGATTTATTTGTACTTCTTTTAAAAAATGGGAGTATGATTGCAATATTTTTCCTTTTTGTTTTCTTTTATTTAAATATGAGGATATATTTGTTATTTTACAATTTTTAATTGAGAAATTGGATAAAAATTGATGAAAATGATGTTTTCCACAATAAAACGTTGAAATATGGGTGAAAATGTAAAAAATTGAAACGTGGGGATGTTTTGCACACTAAGAGTAAAACGTGGGGACATTTTGTGCTAATAAGCTTTTATTTTAGAATGCAACAGGTTGGATGCTCTTTATTCAATTCAATTGGTTTTTGAATTTGAAACCAAAACAACCTATTTATAGGAAGTGAATGATTGTGGAAGCCATTCTAGATAATTCTGATTCTTAAATTTTTAATTACTATGTTTGCTTGCTTCCCAAGCAATTCTACGATATTCTAGAAATGGAGATATTCTAGAAATAACACCAATATTAATAATCGTCTTTGGTGCATATTTTGGTAACTCCAATCATTTCTCGTAGTAACTCGTAGTAACACCTTCATAAATATACCTGCTAATTGTTCTTCAGTCTTGCAATATTTGAGCTATATTTCTTTATTTTCTTCAGCTTCTCTAATAAAGTGATACTTGATGCCAATGTGTTTAGTTTTGCTTTGAAATACGGGACTCTTGGCCATTTCTATTGCAGACCTGCTATGCAATAAATCTCGGTTGCTTCATCTTGTTAGTTTCACATATCTTCAAGTATGCGCTTTAGCCATAAAGCTTGACTTGTTGTCATTGCTACCTAAATATACTCTGTTTCAGCTGATGATTGTGAAATCGTTGCCTGTTTCTTTAACGCCCAAGAAAATATTCCTGAACCAAGTGTGAAAGGATGGCTTGATGTGCTCTTCATACGATCCACTGATCCTACCCAATCGGTGTCACTATAACCAAGTAATCTTGAGTTAGGTGTCGATCGATACCATATTCCATAGTCTTTTGTTCCTTGGAGGTATCTTATATTTGCTTTGTACCTCCATAGTGAATTTGACTTAGATTTCACATGAATCTTGAAAATATGCTGGTTGCATGTATAATGTCTGACCTTGTAATAGTAATATAGTATTAACTTCCATTCAAGCTTCGAAATTGTGAATTATCTGCTTTTGGAGTACCGCCTTCCTTTTTGAGTGATTTACTACTATCCAGATGTGTAGCTATAGTCTTGCAATCTTCTATCTTGAATTTCTTTATAAGATTTTTGGTATACTTCTTTTGAGCAATGAAGATCCCATCTTTAGATTGAGTTATCTCGATTTCAAGAAAGTAGTGCATTAATCCCAGATCAGTAATCTCGAACGTTTTCATCATGTCTATATAGATGAGATCTTCAACATACATAAAAATTACAAGTGTATTGTTTATACCTTGATTTTTGATGTAGAGTTGGTTCACTTTATCTCCTCCCGAATCCTTACTCGGTGAAGTAGTTGTCTATACTGCTGTACCATGCTCGTGGAGTTTGATTTAATCCGTATAGCACATTCTTTAGTTTGAGAACTTTATCTTATTTACCTTGTACCAAGTACCCTTGAAGTTGCTCAACATAAATTTCTTCTTCAAGATAACCATTAAGAAGTCCTGATTTGACGTCTAGCTGGTAAATCATCCACTTCTTTTGTACAGCTAGTGTAATCAGCACCCTTATAGTGTCAAAACGTGCAATTGGAGCAAATGTCTCAATGCAGTCGATGCCAAACTGTTGTGAGTATCCTTTGATGACTAGTCTTGCTTTATGTTTTTGGATTGAGCCATCAAAGTTAAGTTTTGTCTTGTAGACGCACTTAACTCCTATGACTTCTTTATCTTAAGGAAGATCTACAAGCTCCCAAGTATCATTTTTCTCGATCATTTTTATTTCTTCATCTAGAACTTTTCTCCATTCTGATTGTTTTGAAGCTACTTCATAGCTTTCAGATTCAACGATCATCAAGTTGCAGCTTTGTTATATTTCTGATAATCTTCGTGATTCTCTTGGCGATGATTCTAGTGAGTCAATTGGTTCTTGGGAACTCTAATTGATTGTTCTCTTCAACATCAATCTCCTATTTTTGTGGTTGTGTTAGGATGCTGATAGTTTTTTACTACTTGACTAGTCTCTCAGTTGTAGGTAGCATCTTCATCGAACTTAACGTCCCGACTTATAATTAGCTTTGTTATTCTCAGGTTATAGACTCGATAGTCTTTAGATTGAGTGCAATAACCTAGGAAGATTTCTTTTTCATGTCTTCTCATCGAGCTTACCTATTTTCTCTTGTGGAATATGTGTGTAGCAGATGCAATCGAAAACTCTAAGATGCTTTGCTGATAGTTTTCGTCCGCTCCATGCTTCAATTGGTGTTTTATCTTGCCGCGCTTTGGTAGGACATTCATTTAATAAGTGGATTGCAGTGCTTGGTGCTTCTGCCCAAAAGGGTTTTGGAAGACCTTTCTCTATTAGTATAGCTCTAGCTGTCTCCATTACTATTATGTTTTTATTTCTGACATGCCATTTTGTTCAAGTACATATCCAATTGTGAGTTACTGTTGCATTCCTTTATCTCACAAAACTTGTTGAATTCATTTGATGTGTATTCTTTGCTTCTGTCACTTCTAATTATTTTGATATTGCGACCGCTTTACTTTTTGACATAGTTTTTGAATTTTTTGAAAATCTCAAAAACTTGGGATTTCACAAGCAAAAAGTATACACATGTCATTCTATTGTAATCATTTATAAAGAGAATGAAGTACCTATTTTGTTTATATGATGGAGTACGCATCGGATCGCTTTGCAAACTGCATCAATCTCCTTTATGACCGGTAGATCTCTCATCATGCTCTTTTGCTGAAAGATCTTCAACCCGTGGAAGTTTCCAAATCTCCTGTGCTATAGCCACGAATCATCCACTTGTGCCATCTTTGCTGCATTGTTTGCATATCTCCATTAAATTGGAAAGCATCTGTTCTCCGCTTTTTGACTTTTGCAATTATTAGAGATTTATCTTTCTTGTCATATATAGTGCAATAATCTCCTTCAAAATGAAAAGTATAACCCTTCTCCATTATTTGACCTACACTTATTAGGTTCTAATCTATAGTAGAAACCAAGAGAACTCATTGATATATCTCCTGCTATTTTTTGTGTCAACATCAATAGTGCCTTTACTTATTGCCTCTATGAAATTTTCATTGCCAATTTTGATTTTTGCCTTGATTTTATCAACACTACATAAAATACTTCCGTATTTCTTCACGTGATTATTGCAGCCATTGACTAGATATCACGTATCTAATTTCTCTTCATATGCATCCTTGTTGAAAGCATAAAATAGACTTCCTTCTATATCATTTTATTCAGAAAAATTAGCATGATGATTTTGTTTAAAATGATAAAATTTTTCTTCATGTACAAATTACAGCCGCGACACCGTAGTTTTCCTTGAAACCAACAATCATTTTTCAAATGACATTTTCTTTTACAAACGCCACATGTAGTATACTTGACGTTATTATCAATTTCTTTTCCGTTTCTTTATTTTTAGGATTTTCTTTAAATTTTCTCCCACCTTCTTTAGATTTTTGAAACCGCATATTAACTTTATATGGAAAAACTTTTTCTATGTCCATTTCATAACGTCTTTTTTCATGTTCTTCTAGTGAACTCATTAATTTGCAGGTGTTAATTCATTATATCTTTAGATTCCTCAATAGCTACAATAATTGGACCATATTTTTCTGTGCAAGTAATCAAAATATTTCCAACAACTTTCTTTTCGGGAACATCATCTCCATAAGATCTTAGTTCATTTACTATTTCATATATTATTGAATAATAATCTTTTGCGATTTCAGAATCTTTCATTTTTAGATTATTAAAATTCCTTCTTAAAGTTTGAAGACGTCAAGTACGTACCCTATTATTGTCGTAGAATTCCTCCTTTAGCTTATCCCAATCTTCTTATGTTGTTTTAGCTCCCATAATTTTTGAAAAATAAGTGTCTGTCAAGCTCATTTATAGAGCAAGTAATGCTAGAGAATCTTTTTGTTGATTTTCTTTTAGTTCCTTCTTTTTTTGCAACAGTTAGAGTGAAAATGTCATTTGGGTTAGTATACCCGTCGTTGATGACATCCCATAAGTTTTGATCACAAAAGTAGTTCTTCATTTTAATAGACCAGAAATCATAGTTGTCTCCATTAAATGTTGGGATAGGAATTGATAAACGGAAAGTTTCAGCCATAGCACATGCTTACGCCCAATATCAATCGAACGAAACTCTGATACCACTGATAATATTTTATAGTTGATAGGAGGAATAAATTAACTTAGATAGAAGTGGTTAAGTGAATTTTATGTGGGATAGATTTTTAGAGATAGAAATGATAGGGAGTAATTTTATTGAACAAGATGATTGATGGAAGAAGAAAGTAATTTATTAAATTTTTACAAAGTGGGCTTTTATTTTACCTTGAAGAGGTAGGATGCTCTTTATTCAATTCAATTGGTATTTGAATTTGCAATCAAAACAACCTATTTATAGGATTGGAATGGCAATGGAAGCCATTCTATATAATTCTGATTTTTTTTAAATTTTTAATTACTATTTTTGCTTGCTTCCCAAGCAATTCTAGGATATTTTAGAAATGGCAATATTCTAGAAATTGCACCAATATTAATAACAATATTGGAGGATTTGGGCTGAACGGGTAATAGAATTGAGGGACCAAACTGCATGGAAATGGAAAGAAACTGACCCTTGCAATCGTAAAAGTCTATTATGAAGCGATAGCATAAGCATATTGAAATTCTAGTAGGCCAACATTGATGTTTATGCCATCGCAAGCTCTACTACGTTGCCATTACATAGGTCAAACGGGGGGCAAATTTAGGATTTTCCACTTTGACTCGAACTCTTATTCTTGACATTATTGATCACTTCCTCCAACCTAATTAGAGGATTATAAATAAAATTTATTCATTCTTTCCATAGGAGACGTATTCTTGAGACAAAATACATGCTTAGATCTCTAGAATCCAATGAATTATAGCTAGAATTTGGAAATTAGAGACGGAACACCATCGATATTCTGAAAGATCTACAATTATCAAGAACGAAGTTGAAGAAACATTGTTGGGATTCATATGGCAAAGAGCAACGATAGCTTGAATTTCTTTAATTTTTGTTCGTTCTAATTAACCGATGATGTTTTTCAACTATTATTTGTTAGATTTTGTTTAAACACCCAAAATAGAAGTTCTTTTATGAAGTGGAATTTTGGATACTCACTCAATAAGGACAACTATCTTATATTTTATTCACTCAAATGAAAATCTCTCTCTAACAAAACACATGCACACGGCCGTATCTATCTCCACTCTCTCTCAATTCTTTGTCACCTTATTTCCGGCTCTCATTCACGCACACACATATACAGAAACACACATATATAGGCAGAACATAGCGGTGGTCGATTTATCAAGAATGGCGATGGAGAATAAAATTGTATGCAATATTCCAGGTTCTTCTCTAGAATGGCGGTGGAGAATAAAATTGTATGCAAAATTCCAGGTTCTTCTCTCCGCAGCCATTATTTTCAAAGGCAGCCATTATTTTCAAATTCCAGCAGCTTCAATAGATTCCATCTTCTTCCCTTAGCTGCCATTATGGACACTTCCAGAATTTGTTGAAATGAGACGAAGAGTCCTCATAAATCTGGAATCTTCTTTTTAAGTCGGTGGTAATTCCTCAGATTTTGCAGTTATGATCAACTAATTGTTAGAACGACGTCGTAGCTTTAATTATTAATGTTAATTTAATTCAATTTCACGTCCTATTTTATGATAATAGCTTATTGTGTACTTAATTAAATTCAATTGCTTAATCATCCGTTGATAAATTTGAGAAAATATGCAAACTCAGATGTAATGTATTTGTCTAGCATGCAATGCGCTAAGAGATCAAAAAATACTCCTATAAGTTATGCAATTTTGATCGAATTCCAAAGAATTAATGCATTTATATGTATATGAGTTTACATAGATATATAGTAAAGTTAGATATATATGTAAATACGGTAAATTTTACTCTAGAGAGATCACTAGTTAAAATTGTGTTGTATGGATGTTTAAAAATCAATAAAAGAATGTGGAATGGAAAATGGTACCGGAGGCCTAAAAATTGGCCTCTGCGGTTGGCTTGAGTCGCATAGGCCTTTGCAGGATTTAAAGGCCCTGCCATTGGTTGTTCTATGCGCAATATAGTCGTAAGAGGCCCATTTTCTTTGAATTTCTGGTGGCTTTTCAACTATTTTTGGCACCACTTCATGTAGCCTTGCATGATGGCTATAAATAGGTTATTTATGATCAATGAAACAAGATTGAAAAAACGTAGAGAAACACTTGATAACATTCTCTCATTCCAAAATGTATTTCTCTTCATATTCATTTTGTGTTCTCAAGTTTGGAGGATGACACTAAGTGTTTAAGTGTTAATCCTTTTCAAGACTTCATAAATCATACAAACCATTTTCCAAGATCTCTTTAAGCATCAAAATTCAATCTGATAGAGGGCAAACATCGTTTGAGGACAACGATTACGTGTTTAAGCCTTTGATTTTTCTTTACAAGTTATTGATAATTTGTTCCTTGTTTATTCTCCATTCCTCTTTGTGCGAACATTATTTTCCAACAATCTCAAACGATATTTCAACGGAGAATGAAAGCAGTATGGCGACGATCAAGTTAATGAATCAAGACCTTATTCATTTGGATGGCTTTGATGGTACCAACTTCACAAGATGACAAGAGAAATTGAAGTTTCTTCTAACAACATTGAAGATATTCTACATCCTTCATTCAGATTTGACACCAATCCGGAGCCAACAAATGGAGAAATCGATGCCGGGGAGCTGAAAGACAAAAGTATCAAGAATATGAACTTATATGTCGTAGCTATATTCTCAACGCTCTATCCGATCGACTGTATGATCTATACACTAACATTTCTTCCGCAAAGAAAATTTGGAATGCTTCGGAAAGTAAGTATAAAGCCAAAGAAGAAGGTACCTAAAGTTCTTAATTTCAAGATATTTTGATTTCAAATTTCTTGATAACATTTCCCTTCTTCCCCAAATTCATGAGTTGCAAGTTCTTGTCAATAAGTTGAAGGCGATCAAAATAGAGATTCCAGAAACTTTCCAAGTTAGAGCAACTATTTCAAAACTCTTGGGAACTTCGACAGAAGATTGGAAGAAAATTATGCATAGTTCCAATGATTATTCTTTGGAACAATTGCAGAAACACCTTCCCATTGAGGAAGAGTTAAGGGTGAGAGATAAGAGTGAAAACTCTTATGAAAGCACTTCCAAGGGCAATGCTGTAGAGAAGATCGAACATTTAAATAAATCCAACAAGAGAAAGCTTTCAAGGAACTTTAACAGTATAAGAAGAAGTCCAAAGGTGGTTATTTTGTATATGAGAAATCTGGACATTATGCAAAGGAATGTCGACACTGAAAACAAAACAAATCCGAAAGAAAGGTGAATTCCATCAAAGAAGACAATATCGTGACCATCGTAAACGAAATTAATGCAATGAAAGGAAGTTCCTGGTTGGTGGTATGATACATGTGCAACTGTACATGTATCATATGGCAAATCTTTATTCAAAACACATCATGAAGTGGATGGAGATCAATAGATTCAAATGGGTAACGAAGTTCGCTCCAAGGTGGTTGGAAAAGGAAATGTAGAGATCATCTTCACTTTCGGCAAGACCGTTACCTTGACTAATGTGCTACATGTTCCCCATATGAATAGGAACTTGGTTAGTAAAAATTCCTTAGTAAAATCGAGTATAAAATGCATTTATGAGTCGGTAAACTTGTACTATCCCTAAATGAAAACTTTGTTGGAAAAAGGTTCTTCTTGTGAAGGAATGGTCAAACTTTGTACCGTTCACAACATGAGTAATAATAAAGTTGATTTTGCTTATATTGTTGATTCATTTACATTATGTCATACTAGATTATGTCACACTGGTAAAAGTACTATGAAAAGAATGTTAAAATGTAACTTAATATCATATAATAAAAATGATGTATTTAAATGTAAAACATGTGTAGAATCTAAAAGACTCAAAAACATTATCAAAATGTAAAAAAGACTTCTAGTATTTTAGAATTAATTCATAGGGATTTATGTGAATTAAATGGTATTTTATTACCTTCATTGATGATTTCACTAGATGTACATATGTTTACTTGATGCAGCATAAATATGATGCCTTTGACATGTTTAAAGTATATAAAAATGAAGTTGAAAATCACCTAAGAAAATAAAAACTCTAAGAAGTGATAGAGGAAGTGAGTATTTTTCTAGTGATTTTAATTCATTTTATGAACAACAAGGCATAATTTATCAATATTCTGCACCTAGAACACCCGAACAAAATGGTTTAGCTGAAAGAAGAAATAGAACTTTAGTTGAAATGATAAATCTCGTGTCAATTTATGTTAAGTTGCCATTTAAATTATGGGGTGAAGCATTGTAGAGTGTATGTAGAATACTAAATAGGATTTCTTCTAAATTTACAAAGGTTTCTCCTTACGAATTGTTGAAAGGAAGAAAACCTAACATTGGATACTTCAAAGTATGCGGGTGTCTTGCTTATTGTAAGAACACGAACTTCAATAGGACTAAGTTGGGTCCTAGAGGCATTAATGTGCCTTTGTTGGATATGCTAGCAATAGCAAACCATATAGACTATTAAATTTGGAGACCAATGTGATTATTGAATCCAATAACGTGGAGTTCTTTGAGAATTCACTCTCTTAAGATAAGGAATCCCGAAAACTCATAGGGAGATTCCCATGAGTTTACGGAAAAGAATTTGAATTGAGAAGTCTTTAGGACCGGCTCGAATTGAGAAGTCTTTAGGACCGGATGAAATCGACTCTCAACTTATTTCGTTTTACCTAGTAGAAGGAAATGAGAAGAATGTTGTAAGAACAATTCCTTTTGTTCTACAAGTGAAAATAGATCCTAAAACTTATAAAAAAGCTATGAATTCTAATAGTAATTTTTGGAAAGATGCCATTAAAGATGAAATTGATTTAATTATGTCAAACAATACTTGGAAACTTGTCGACTTACCACCTGGATCCAAACCTATTGGATGTAAATGGGTGTTTAGGAGAAAATATAATGTCGATAGTTCTCTTAATACTTTTAAAATTAAACTAGTAGCTAAAGGTTATCAACAAAAGAAATGAATAGATTATTTTGATACTTATGCATTGATAGCTAGAATAACATCCGTTAGAATGTTATTTGCATTAGCTTCTATACATGACTTGCATATTCATCAAATAGATGTCGAGGCAGCATTTTTAAATGGGGATCTCGATGAGGAGGTTTATATGGAACAACCTGAAATGTTTGCTCTACCAGGAAATGAACATAAAGTATGTAAATTAGTGAAATCATTATATGGTTTAGAGCAAGCACCTAAGAAATGTCATGAGAAATTCTACTTAGCTATAAAATCATTTGGTTTCAAACATAATAGCGTAGATAAATGCTTGTATTCCAAATTATGTGATAATTGTGTTATATTTATTTGCTTATATGTTGATGACATGTTGATTTTGAGTAATCACATGTATGGAATAAAAGAAACGAAGAGATTTCTATCTTCCACATTCAAGATTAAGGATCTTGGATAAGTGGATACTATTTTAGGTATCAAAGTTACTAAAACTAGTGAGAGTTATCATTTAAGTTAATCACATTATATCAAGAATGTGATGATAAGTTCAAACATTTGAACATAAAAGATATAGTACCCCTCGTGATCCAAGTTTAAAACTTATAAAGAATGATGAAAGAGATATTGCTCAATTGGAGTATGTAAGTACTATATAAAGTCTTATGTATGCAGTCCAATGCACAAGACCGTATATAGCATTTGCAATTAGTAAACTTAATAGGTTTACTAGTAATCCGAGCAAGGAACATTGGAAGGGCATTGGAAGAATTCTTGGATATTTAAAGAAAATCAAGAACTTAGGTCTACAATATACTAAATTCTCGGCTATATTAGAAGGATTTACTGATACTAGTTGGATATCTAGTACATGTGAGAGTAAATCTACTTCAGGTTGAGTGTTTACTCTTGGAGAAGGTATCGTTCTCTTGGAAATAAAAAAAACAAACATGTATAACACACTCAACTATGGAATTTGAATTTGTAGCCCTATTAGAAATCGGGAAAGAAGTTGAGTGGCTTAATGATCTACTTTATGAGATACCTTTGAGACCGAAGAACACATCTTCAATATCTATCATGTGTGATAGTCAAGCCACATTAGCAAATGCATACAACGAGGTATACAATGGAAAGTCTAGACATATGAGTCTAAGGCATGACTACATAAGGAAATTAATCAAGAGTGGAATAATTTTCCTAAATTATGTTAAGTCAATAGAGAATTTAGAGGATCTTTTAACTAAACCTCTAAATAGAGATTTAGTAACATCTACTTCGAGTAGGATGTTTTTGAAACTCTTAAATCAAAAGATCCATCGATGATAGCAACCATATCAATCATTACTTAACAAGTAATTCACGGGTTCAAAGGGTAAAAACAAGTCATTCGACACGTGAATAGTTTCAGCATTATAAAATCCGTAATAACCATATCCTAGTTATATAATGTTGGTTGTTACTNGAGAATTTAGAGGATCTTTTAACTAAACCTCTAAATAGAGATTTAGTAACATCTACTTCGAGTAGGATGTTTTTGAAACTCTTAAATCAAAAGATCCATCGATGATAGCAACCATATCAATCATTACTTAACAAGTAATTCACGGGTTCAAAGGGTAAAAACAAGTCATTCGACACGTGAATAGTTTCAGCATTATAAAATCCGTAATAACCATATCCTAGTTATATAATGTTGGTTGTTACTGAAGTGAGGGTTGAGTTTTAAGCTCTTAATCAAGTCCAGTACTAAGTATAAATATCTCTAAAAGTATTAAAGATATTAGAAAAACTTCACCTAGATGAACTTCGAGGTGGTGCCGACTCAATAAAGAGTTAGAGTCTCTCTCTTAAAAAAATTGTTGAAAAGGATGAGCGCAAGACCATATTAGCGCTAAGCGAGATTGAAGAACTTGAGAACGCGTAATACTTGTGTGTGTTCTTAAAGGTATTGTCATATGGAATAATTGGTTCAAAGCTTTCATGCTACCTTTAATTCCGACTTTACTTTGTTTGAATTACACTATGGTTAGATTCAAATCGAAAGATATATAATCCTTATGCATGAGTATTGTATATTTTGAATATGAGTTTTATTGAATATTGAACAAGTAGGGAATTGTTTTATGGATGTTCAAAAATGAATAAAAGAATGTGGAATGGAAAATGGAACCGGATACCTAAAAATTGGCTTATGCGACCGCATAGGCTAGAAAGGCTTGCGGTCGCATAGGCCTTTGCATGATTTAAAGGCCTTGCCATAGCCGTTAGAAGCCCGTTTTGTTTGAAATTCTGGTGGCTTTTCAAGTGCTTTTGGCACAATTTCGTGTAGCCTTGTATGATGGCTATAAATAGGTGGTTTATGATCAATGAAACAAGATTGAAAAAACATAGAGAAACACTTAATATTATTCCCTCCTTCCAAAAAGTATTGAAATTCATTTTTCTTCATATTCACTTTGTGTTTTCAAGTTGAGAAGGATTACATTAAGTGCTTAAGTGTTAATCCTTTCCAAGACTTGGTAAATCCTGCAAACCATTTGTCAAGATCACTTTAAGCACCAAAATTCAATATAAGGGGCAAATATCGTTTGAGGACAACGATTACGTGTTTAAGCCTTTAATTCTTCTTTGCAAGTTTTTGATCATTTTGTTCTTTGTTTCTTCTCCATTCCTCTTTGTGCAAACATTATTTTCCAACAAATTGAATAATTCAATTGTTATTCACGCATGTCTGAATGATACTAAGTTAATGTTAATTGATCTAATAGTGCATTTAATTGTCAGTATTTTTCATAAAAATGTGTTTTTTCCACCCAATTTCTTACTTTTGTGCTGTTTGATTTACAATTTTTTCCACGGAAAATATTTTCTTTAGTGAAAGATGATTTTTATTTTCCAAGTAATTCACCCTCTCTATCTCTCTCATCTACCCACCAATAAAAAATGGACAAGTATAATATTTTTTAAGTTGAAAACTAAATCAGTTAAACATATTTAATTAATAAATTTCATACAAATAA
>CAIGRK010193918.1:0-14578 GCA_903798315.1 Fraxinus greggii | reverse complement strand
CTCAAAACTCATGCCAAAGTCGGCCAATTCTCATATTTTCCAACACTTTGTTCAAATGGTCAATAAGTTCAATATTAGATTGATTGCATATGTTCCTAAGAATAAGTAAATCCTCTTAATGAAAACAAACATCCGAAAAATATTGGATTCTATGTATGGCTCGAAAGCTGGAACCTATAATTTATAAAGGAGTTTTGTTTAGAACGTCATTCTTTTTTGCTAAAAAGTCAATTTTAGTCTCATTATAAAAGACATTCCCATCCCTTACCTTCTTATTCAGGACCATAGGAGCACTTCAAGAGGTACCAAGTAATTACTACTCAAGATCCCGAAAGTTACTTAAAAAGTCAAGAAATAGCTACTCGAGACCCCAGGAGCTCCTCCGAGGTCTTTACTCTTTAGTACTTGGGACTAATAAGTGTATTTTCTACACTTATTTGGGATCTTAAATAATGACATTTTATTGTTTTTTGATTGAAATATTATCTATTTTGTTATGTATTGTGTTAATAGGTAAAACTTATGATTTGATGAGAAATTGAAGAAAACAAACTAAAAATAGAGAAGAATAGTGAGACTAAAACTACGGGGACTAAAATGTAACATTCCAACAGTGGCGTCGGGACACAAAATGAAGAGTGAAGATTCTACAAGCTTAATTGGAGGCAATTGGAAGCTAAATGGATGAAATCACATGTGAAATGATCAAAAATGCATTGCGAAAAGTTCAGGGACCAAATTGCTAAATCTGAAAGTTGAAGAAGAGTATGTGGCCACAAGGCTTCTGATCTATGCGGACGCACTCGACCTCCAGACGCCAACAGGCCCCCAATAAGGCTCTACCATGCAGTCGCAGTGCTGTTTTCTGTGGCAAAAATTCCAATTTCCTCCTTTTCATATAACTCTATATGAAAATAATCTTGTATCATCCTATATATTCCAAATCACGACTAGAACGTCCCCAACCTTCATTTGCCCTAATTCTACACATTTTATATATTTTGGTGGCGAAGAACAAGTCTAGAGTGCAATTCACGAAGATTGAAGATTCACAATCATGTTTCAAGATTCAAGCCAAACAAGGTGAGTTTTCCTACTTCTACATTATTTCTTATTTTCGGTTAACGCCTATTCAATTATTATTGTGTAACTTAGATAAAATAATGCTAAGCTAAGTTTTCTTTTGTATTTGATGGATGATGAACATTATTAGTTATTAATTTCAATTCAATACTGTTAGTTTAGTTATTTCTTGAGGATTTTTTTTTTAATTTATTTATGCATTCATATTGAGTTGTTTGAAAGATTGACCATCATTTAGATAACTTGTTGCATATTCATAGTGTTGCTCACAATAGATAGAACACTGCATATTTAACACACGAAAAATAAGTATTATAAATAATATTTATGACGTGCACAATGTGTGTGATAAATTCTATAAATTAATGTATGCTTTTCCTATGAATTTGGATTCGGGATATGATTGAATCGTGTTAAACATAATTTTTAATATATCTTGAAATGAAATATTGAATAAACTTGTACAATCGATTGTCATTAACACCAAAAAATACTACTTTATACGAGTCGAGAATTGGAAATATCATTATTAGGGAATTTTAGAAATTCGATACATTCATCCCATATTGATAAAACACTTTTAATTGCTTTCTTAGTTAGAATTAGTATATAAATCAAAAACAACTTTTTTGTTTTACAATATATCGAATTTGGTAATAACTAGTACACTATTATTAAATATTATTCCTTGTACAATGATAACTCAACTCAGTTATTCTATTACTTATCAAGAATCACGTACGCTTGCGAGTTCACACGAACGGGGACCATGCAATCGGGTCTATGTGGAAAAAAATATAGGAAAGCATAAATTGTATAACCAGCTACGTGATCAGATTATCATCATTTTGATTATATTTCTTTGATGCACAGGGTATGTAAATTGCGTAGTCTACATGGCTTTCATCCATCTTTTCATGATTTTTCTATATATATAATTGGAAAAAGAAATCCCGAATTTCAAATTTATAAAGGTTAAACAAGGCTTGCCTCGGTCAACTTCTTTGGTTCCCTTGAAGCCAACAACTCATAATCCTGCAAAATGATTTGTGGATATAAGGTTCGTTCTTATGACTAGTGTATGCATCTGAGAGAGAAACGAGGCGAGTGAAAAATCACCTGTACAATGGCTTGTGCACAAAGCTTTCCAGATAGAACAGCACCTTCCATCGAAGCCAAGTACTTCTGCTTTGTGTAGTCACCAGCTAAATAGAATCCTCCTATAGGAGATCTTTGTAAGGGACGACAAGGTTCAGAGCCAGGAACGGTTTTATAGACGGACCTAGATGGGATAAACTCAATAAGGCTGAAGTCAATAATCGAGCAGTACTAAACATGATTGTATAACGAACAAAATTTTAGTTTCTTTTTCATCATCAATATTGTCCAATATTAAGCAATCCTCCCTACAAAATATACGATAGTGTATGTTTGGTGTGCATTACTGGACAGGATTCGACAGATAACGAACAAAAAATTAGCTTCTTTTTCCTCCTTATTACTGTCCAGTTATGACCACTTTTGTGCGGTCCTCCTTACCAAACATGTTGTAAAGTTTCAGCAGGTTTTAAGGACAACGGGAACAAAATTTAATGCTGTAACAGTATGTCCAGTGCAATAAGAATATGTGTTATGAAACAACAAAATAGTGAAAGGCTAAACCAAATTGCTACCGTAATTTTTTGTTTATGTCTAACCTTGGAGTTTTAACAACATGGTACTTCAGTATTTTTGCTTTGGTCTGATCTGCAGAAATTTCATAAGGAAATAGTTTTGCGAGTTCTTCCATTGTGGCATCAATGATTTCTGTGTCACTACGAGAGATCCATTCTTCTGCAGGCGCAAAAACCAATTCCAGCATAGATTTATTAGGATCATAGTACTCCTGTAAAAAATTTATGAGAAACATATAAGTACAGTTAACAAGAGCTGAGTAGGAATAAAAATGATAAATCAATCCCTTTCTCGAGATCAAATATGAAATAGAAAACACTCAAATTAGGTGAAGCCCTTGAAAAAGCAACTGGAAATTTACTATTATTTTGTTCATATTTATGAGAAAAATCTTAATTCTTCACCGTTTACATGATATTCGAAGAGATTAATCTTGTTATAGCAACAGCATCAGGATATTACAGTCACCAGCTTCCTGTACATGGTGGCGGCACCCAACACAACCACCGTTTGAGGGAAAAAAATCTTAAAAATCAATTTATGGCAGTTACAAAATTAATACAAACTTATCTTCCCTGCTGTTAACAGAAATAATAAAATGGTTGGAGCCAGCATAAAAATTTGGTAAAAATTCGATAATATCTAGTTAGTACCTTACAAGTTACAGACATGTCAGCATACACACTGAGAAGTGAACTCCTGCATTGAATGGAAAAAACAAAGTGAATAATGGAGAATGGCAAAAATGGTATTACACAACTAGATGAAAAAACTAAAAGTGGATTTGACAAAATGTGTTCTTTTAGCCTCTAATACCACAGAAATCATAAATTATCAGTAAATAAATAAGAATTTGTGGGTTGTTTTAATAATTATCATTTATACATGTAACTGTAAAATGATTTTAGCTTTTTTTTTTTCCTTATAATGTCTGACGCTATACATTTGTCCCTGCTAAACATGCTATAAGTATATCAGTGGAATACGTAGAGCATTATTGATCCTCTATGCTAAATCTAAGTATGAAATTGAGGAAATAATATAATTCAACAGGACTGAATGTTTATGAAAACAACCTGCTGAAGAGTAGATGATCATACGCGTTTTTCAGTTTTCTGTCAAACCTGAAATCAAAATGCAAAATCATCATTTGAATAAAAGAAAATCCAAATATCAATGATGGAGGCAAATTAGTCCTAGCTTGCATGAGATAATGGCTATATTTTTGTGAGTATTCTACATTACTCGCTCATATCATCCTATGCAAAGAAATAAAGTGAAAAAAGATCCAAAACTTACCATATGTGAACATTTATAACTGGAACTCCAACTAATTTATCCAATTTTCGGAAATACTGAATCTCCTTCCAGTCCTCAGGCAGAAGGAGCTTGAGGATATCAACTGATTAGATTACAGCAAATTAGCAACCATGGAAAGGTTTAGACTAAAAAATCGATATACGATTAGTTATAGAAATTAATAATATACCGGGGGTTGCAAATACATAAACATCTCCTTCTACCGTACTCCCATTATTTAGCACAAAGTTCTTAACACTGCCGTCTTTATTTAGCTCAATCTTTTGTATTCGCGAATTAAGCCGGACTTCACCACCTTGTGAAGTAATATGGTCAACAATTGGCATGCAAAGTCTTTCTGGTGGATTGCCATCTAAAAAAGCCATCTTTGAACCATGCTTCTCCTGTAGATTTTTATTAAAAGTTCATATCATGAACAGTACTATTATACGAATATAAAGTTATGTAAACTAATAATTTGAAGAACCAAAGTAAATACAAAACAGTAATTATCCTGTTGATTAGATAAAGCATGTTAGAGATGCTACAACCATAAAATGTAGTTGTTTTGTGTTCTAAAAAGAAGACTGATTCATCAAGTCAAATAACAGTTAATGTGAGAACTGTAAATATAGCACCTAGCGGCTTTCCAGGAGAAGTTCATAATTTGGTCTTGCTTCTTCAATCACTCGATATACATAATTACTCAAGCATATCAACAACTCTGAATGAGAGAAGAGCTAGTCTACCTGAAGAAATCGATTCAAAGCAATTAAAATGCACTGCATTGAAAGCTCATTAGGGTTAACGAAGTTCAGTGCCTTAGACATGGCTATGAATACCTCATCAGTTACTCGATCTGGAATACCCTGAAACAAATTGAATGCCTTAATTCCTCAGGGCAAAACTGGAAAATAATAGCTATAAACACACGCCCAAAAAAATGCCAAAGAGATACTAATGCAACTCTGTTGTAAAGAAAATTTGAGATAAATCTAGCAATATTCAGGTCTTGTCCACTAATGCAACTCTACATACTTGCTTTCTCATCCAGTCTTTAACGGTTATACCATCTTGAGCCTCAACATAAGACTGTCCGCCAATTATTGCTGGCAAGAGTCCTACAGCGAACTTGACTTTCTCTGGCCAAGTAAGCATTTCACTGTTCTTTAAGATTGCCCATATTCCTGCCAATAACAATAAAACTTTACACAAGAAAACAATAGCGTAGAAAAATGTGCACGTCCTTATGCACCGCCTACAGACCCTTATGAAATAAATAAATGGAAATCTATCTTGAGCGTCGCCTCAAATATCAAAGGCACATTTGTATGAAAACTAACTAGAGGTTTTTTCTCATTTCAAATCCTTGGCTTCTCCAATGATAAAAAAAAACAAATCACCATTTAATGGTGCAGGTAAGACTTCAGGAAAATCGAATCGGCTAAATTCCCCTGGCTTGTTTGGCATTGCAAATATCATAGAATGCTCCTTCCACTGCAGCCGATCATTGATGCCTAGCTCTCCAAATAGGTTCTGCACATTTGGGTAAGCCCCAACTTAAAGAAAATAAATAATCAAATTGATAAGTGATTTGATGCATAATCCAAAGTATTTAAAGTTGCAGCTGAGTTCTCAAACTTACAAAATATGTGTAACCCAGTCTCATACCAGTCTCCATCATCATCTTTCCATGCAGCCACCTGCGCAATGAGGGACAAATTCAGAGAAGAAACATTTTAAGCATAAAAGAATAGTTTTGAGAAGAACGTAAGCAAGGGAGCATTTTATAAACCTTTCCACCGAGGACATCCCTTCCTTCCAACAATATCGGTTTATGACCTGCATCTGCCAAATACTTTGCAGTAGACAAACCAGCCAAACCTGCAAGCATCCAGTAGTTCAATTCATCAGCGCTAGGTAAGTGATTTGATTAAATAAATCTTTGACTAAATTCAGTGTAGTATTTATATTAGTTTCTAACTATAGATCCAAAAAGTACAATGCGAGAAAGAAAAATATATATAAATTCAAAATTTGAACTATAGAATCCTATTGACAAAAACATCCATTAAAAAGCAACCCGTTGATTAGATTTGTCGAAAAGTCTAGTAAAGAAATCCTATGTTGAGGAATATACTTGATATCACTTTTACTTTTGACACAACTGTACTTATTCCCAAGGGAAGTGGGGATACTTGAGATAAATAACTACAAAATAACATTCTAAATTTCTAAACAAAGTTCATCGCCGAATAAGAACCAACAGCTAACTACATTTTAGTCGTGGTGCAAAAGGGTATGTGAATTCACGGGAATTTTAATCTATTTGCCCAAGAAACAGAAAAGGGAAAAATAATTTTAAAGATAAAGAAAACAAGTTATTCCCACCTGCACCAGCAATGACTATCTTTAATGGTTTGTATGGACGTGGAGAGTTACAAAACGTTGAAGATAAATAAGCAGCTTCCAAATAATTGACTGAACTCTCAATCCCAGGTCTTGGATAGTCAATGCAAACAACCTATATAACGAACATAACATCAATGTGTTTCTTCTTTCATTAACATTTCAAAAACCCCTAATCATTTAACATTTATTTGGGGCCATACCTTCAAAGGGGGCACATCTTTTCCTGATCTTGTCATAAAAGCATGAGCAGCAGGACTTTTCAATTTACTACCCATGGCATCACTACTTGCAAATGATAGTGTATTCATTTTCCCATCAAGACAGTAGCATCTCCAAGACTGAGAGCTCCAAAGATTATTTAAGTTATTTTGCCCTCTCAAATTGACAGCAGAAACATGTCCAAATTGGGACATTTCGAAACTCGAGATTTCTTCAAAAAAATTGATTATGAATACAACAAGCTACAGAATTGCAGCCCTGAAACTCTAAATATACGTCATACTTAAAAAAGAATCCATATCAAGAATCCAAAGCTAATTAGTCTACCCATGGCATCACTACTTGCAAATGATAGTGTATTCATTTTCCCATCAAGACAGTAGCATCTCCAAGACTGAGAGCTCCAAAGATTATTTAAGTTATTTTGCCCTCTCAAATTGACAGCAGAAACATGTCCAAATTGGGACATTTCGAAACTCGAGATTTCTTCAAAAAAATTGTTTATGAATTCAACAAGCTCTAAAATTGCAGCCCTGAAACTCTAAATATACGTCATACTTAAAAATGTATCCATATCAAGAATCCAAAGGTAAATAGTTTGCATAAATACTTAAATTTAGACAAGAACATGGAATCGTGACCTTTAAGCCTTTCAAAATTCTACCTCAAAACCCCTGATATATTAATTGTTTATAAAACTCCTGAATTGCAAAGAAATAGATGTAACTCGAAACGAAGAACCCACTCTCAGTTAACTTCAAATTAATCCTTTTTATCCATGTCAAGAACCCCCAAGGCAAATAGTTTGCATAAATACTTACATATAGACGAGAACAAGAAATTCCAACCTATTAAGCCTTTCAAAATTCTACCTCAAAAACCCAGACATTTTATTTTATTTATAGAACTCCAGAATTGCAAAGAAATGGGTGTAACTCGAATCAAAGAACCCAAACACAGAAAAATAAAAGGCAGTAACTTTTGAACACTATCAGTTAACTTCAAATTAATCTTTTCTCAATAAAATCCCAACTCAAGACTGTTTCTTTTTAGCAAAACCAGCTCATAACCAAATGATTTAAAGAAAATGAGGAAAAAAGGCTATTCAAATTCTGTTAAATTAGAGAATTTTACCTTCCGGGCAAATCAAACGGAGGTGACACTCGAGAAAACTCTTAATTCAGCTACTTAAGAAGTGAAAATTGAAAGGGTATTTTCAAGAACTGAGATAATGGGTAGAGTTTACACGCACTAAGTTATGGTGGTGTGGCATAAGAGCCAAGATGACGGGGTGGGGTGGGTGGTTACACAATAAAAAATATGAATTTGGGAAGAAGTAAATGGGATGTTGGTTTGGCCGCATTCGTTGGTGTTAAATTGTTTGTTGTAGCCAAGAATATTCTATCCATCCGTCCGCTCTATCCAAAATGGTCTCATTATCTTTGTATTTCTAGCACACTCGATGGTTAGTTTTGTGCAGAGGCCTATTTGAGCTTCCTCTTTTCTAAAATTCATCTTTTTAAGATTTATTTTCAATTACACATTCTCTCGTAAACTCAATTTTTTTTTCTATTTTTTAATTAAATATTCTTTAAAAAATCAAAATCTATTTTTCTCAAAAAATAGGCTTAAATAGGCCATGCTATATGGGCTTTCTGGGCCACAACTAATGGATTCAAGAGCCGATGGATAAGGCACAGGGGTCTTAAAGCCCAGAGAGTTTCGTCAACATGATATGAGAATTCTAGGTTTAAGTAGGGACGCACATTTAGTCACCGTTGGATAGAAATTAATTACGTCAAATTCAACAATTAATTTTAACCACGTATTTTATGGGATACACATTTTTTTAACCATACATTTCATCAACTTTTATAAAAATCAAACTTTAATTCTGGGCGTAATGAATTGTGCACATGTTAAAATTTTATTGAAAAAAAATTAATCCATTATGAAGAAATCATCAATTTTGTCCCACAAATCAGGTAAGAAAATTAACAGGACTTGAGTGGCAAGCCGAGCATTCTTTTAGCCTTCAAAAAAGTCTCTATCTGTGTTTATGGCACTTCTTGATGGTTTGTTTGGCCAAGATACTTTTCTGCCCCCAAGAATATTTTACAAACCTCAAATAGAACATTTTAAAAGAGAAAATTGAACTCCTTGAAAAAGATTTCATTGTATTAAATCTCCAAAGCAGGACAGTAGGAAGCTTATTGAAACATTCCAACTCCAGAGAGTTTCGTCAACATGATATGAGAATTCTAGGTTTAAGTAGGGACGCACATTTAGTCACCGTTGGATAGAAATTAGTTACGTCAAATTAACCATGTATTTTATGGGATACACATTTTTTAAACCACACATTTCATCAACTTTTATAAAAATCAAACTTTAATTCTGGGCGTAATGAATTGTGCACATGTTAAAATTTTATTGAAAAAAATTAATCCATTATGAAGAAATCATCAATTTTGTCCCACAAATCAGGTAAGAAAATTAACAGGACTTGAGTGGCAAGCCGAGCATTCTTTTAGCCTTCAAAAAAGTCTCATTATCTGCTTTTATGGCACTTCTTGATGGTTTGTTTGGCCAAGAAACTTTTCTGCCCCCAAGAATATTTTACAAACCTCAAATAGAACATTTTAAAAGAGAAAATTGAACTCCTTGAAAAAGATTTCAATGTATTAAATCTCCAAAGCAGGACAGTAGGAAGCTTATTGAAACATTCCAACCGAAAAATGGGATACACAGCCTCAAATCAAGGCAACAAAAAAAAAACCCCTTTCTGATATTACATTCTCTTATTGTCCCTCGAAAAACAATTATTTGAAAAAAAAAAAAAAAAGAATTTACCCACTTTATTTAAGCAAAATATAAATAAATGCGTCTCTTGTCCTTACCTTGCATTGCTAGGACTGATAAAATACAATACTCGAGATTTTAACTTTTTCTTTTCTAATATTGTCCAGTAGTGTACATTCCATTCTCAACAGATCCTGTTCTTCCAAGCCGAACAGAGTTTACATAGTCTACAGGGCTGTGAGCAGAAAGACCAGGAATTGCTAATCCTATGATCCTCAGCAGAATAGATTCCCAAGACTCTTTATACTCTGGCCCGTACAAGTAACCGATGATGCAACTCCTAAGTAGCTCCCATATGGCATTGAGATAATCCGGTATCAGGTATCGCCATGCAAAGTAATTTTTGTTTGGTTCTTCATTGACCTTCTTCAGAAAAGAACAGTGAAAAGAAGTTAACAAAGCTGTAAAATGTATTAGCAGAAATAGCTCTTAGATTAGATGAAATGTATAGTGGATAATATTAAAGAACAAAAAGAAGCTAAATCTTGCTCATTGCACTATCTAGTACTGAGGAGTCATGTTAAACATGTCCTAAGGAATGGAAATGCACATAATTTTGTGTTACAATTCATTTTGCATATCAAGATACATAAAAATAAAACGAAGTGGTTTAGATGGGTTAATAATGATAGCAGTTATGCGAAGTCATGGAAATGACAACAATGATTCATCCCAGCATCAAATATTAAGGAAAACCGTGAGGAATAGAGGGCGGAAAAGGCTTACTTGTTCAATATAGAGGCTGTTGTAGTAGAGGCATATCCCAAAATGTTTATACAAGAACGTCTTATTGTCATAAGGCAACCTTGGAACCATATCGTTGCAGTATACAACTCTGAAGTACTTGGGAACGGGATGTTCCAAATGAGCTTCCATGAACCTCCCTATCTGTTCGTTACCAATCCGTGGCTGTCCATACGTGTATACGCCTAACAACCGTCCCATGACTTCCAATTCCCCGTGCAGTACCAGCACTGTCGGGAACAATATGGCCAGAGCCCCACCCAAACTGTGCCCAGTAACCACAAACCTTGCATTCTTGTGCTCTTCAAGCAAGCTTTTGAGTTTACTTCTTACAGCATAGTATGCAGTCCTCTCTCCCATTGCCGGTACGAGGTTATCGTCCGCGCCACTCGACTGCTCTGAGTTGGAAGACTTATCGAGTGCATGCCGTGCATTAAAATTATTAGACAAAATGTTTTCTCCTTGAAGTTGTTCCCAGAATGTGGAGGTATTCATTCTGTTGCCCAAACCTAAAGCCTCTAAGAACCCCATATGTACTTTTCCGAGTTTTGGAATCTCATACCACGAGTAGTCAAAATCAGTGCTCCAATCATCAGCATCGAAGGGCTCTGTCCCCCGGAAGCTGATTAATATCAAATCAGCATCTTTTGGCTTATTACACAGTATGAAAACTTGGGTCGACATCTCTTTTTGATAATCTGCAACAAAAAGGCATAATCCAACAAAATCACAATAACAAAAGGCAGACGAGACACGGGATTGATTTGTAATTCTAAAACTATTAAGTTAGTCTCAATGAAATATAGACGTTTGACGTCGAATTCTTACCATTCCAGCAGTTGTAAAAGTCGACAAAGTGCATCTGCTTTCAAAAAAATGTAAATTACAATGATTTATGTTACCCGTAATCTACAATCAATCACTGATGGAAAGAGGAGAAATTACACGAACCGTACCTTCCAGTGAAGATTTACTACATTTCTAACAACATTTGCATTCTCGTATGCTAATTTTGAAGCAATGATACATAGGTCCATAAGAACCTGTCTTCCAGCTCCAAATTGCAAAATTTTCTTCCAAAACTCGGGTTCAGTGGTCTTGTTAAGCATCATCTCGCTTTTGAATAGGTCTATACGCCCGTCTAAATGCCCAATTGCACTAATAAATGTTTCGGAATCTCTTTGTGGAATCACAACATTTCCTGTTTAGCCAGATTATTGTTTTATGTATCTTATGTTCACATAACTGTGGGATTTTAAAATCCCAGCACACTGAAAACGTTACTTGGGAAAACAAGAACCAAGATAATAGAGAAATTTCTATTGACAAATTAAGAAACCAAATTACAACAACATTTCTCTGTGCCTCATTTGAGGCGAAATGGATAAGTTAATTTAATATCAAGAATGTATTTTTGGCAGAATCTCTGTACTCTGGAAAGAATTAAGGAAAGCCAAGCTCAACATTCATTTTGAAGTGAAGGCATGTGTAAACAATTTTGCAATTTCTTCTTAAAGGACAAACAACTTCAAATGAAATGAGTGATTAGTACAAAAAAAACTAAATACCCTGAATAGCAAACCTTTCAAACATCACATAACTACTAAACCATCACTTAAATTGATGATTCAAGACATGCACAATTTTCATAAGCAAGCGATTACGGAATTTGAACCCCAAATCTTCTATACTGTAAACCACTTAGTCTATAAGCTTAAACTGCTGTCAAGGTAGCTCATGCAAATGCAATCATGTAACAATTTATTACGCGAGAGAGAGAGAGAGAGAGAGAGAGAGAGAGTTAAATATAAGATCATACCATGGAAAAAATTGTAGAGTAATCCCAGAAAATTCCCATTGAGAGAGAAGAGGTTTAGCATGAACTCCACAATATAACCAATCCACTCCATAAGTTTACCAAAAAATGCAAGTATTTTTCTCACAATAATAGATACAATTATCACCCATCTATGATCTGGTGTATCATCACTCAATAACTGATCTTGAATCACTCCATCGTGTGAGCTTTCAAGAAACTTGGCTCCACTTTCTTGATTATTGAATGCCCAGAATTTCAGAAGGTCAAAGATACCACCATTTTCAGGGCTCGCAATCAAGAACCTGGAATTGAAAGAAATGGGACTCCCATTTTCAGTCGCCATTGGGATTCGAATTGTTGAACTCAGTTTTTATTTTTGAAGAAATTTTTGTGGGTTTTTGGCTAAATAAGAGGACTAAATTTATAGATGTGGAAAAAGTTGAGGTCCCGCGTGAGAGGTTATGATATAAAATCTGCAGAGTAACAGATTGCTTTGAGAGCAGTGAGCAGAGCATGGGGTTAAATTCGTCAGTATCAGGCAACATGGCTTTCGAAAATCTTTCATAGGTGGTTTAATTGCTTATCCAAAGGATGTTAAAAAAGAAAAACAATCATGCCCATCTTGGACGGTTTTGAAAAAAAAATACATGCCCAACATTTTTTTGAATATCAAATGGAGTGTACACAAGAGTCGTATTTTTTATCACCATGATAATAGAATATCGGTGATGTGACACTTATTATTCTTCACAATTCTCTCTCCTCTCTTTTCTCATAAAAATTAAATTGTTCAATCATATAATTCCACATAAATTGATAAATTATCGATGTTTCATTATCATAATGATAAATAACATTAATATTAGTTAAAAATGCACACTTAGCATTATTCAAAAACAAAAAAGTTTATCTTTAGGGGTTGGCTTAATTCCCTAAATGGTCACTGGATTTTGCCAAAAGTTCTCATGGGGTAACTAAACTTCAAAACTTTCCTAGATAGTCATTGAACTTTGCAAATTAGGACCCCATCCATCACTAACCTAACATCGATTGCAAAATCAAACGGTTTTGATGACGTGTCAAACAGAGCAAGTGTCATAGTACGTTTGTGTACAATTTGTTTACAAAGTTGAGTTACTACCTAGTGAACATTTGACAGAGTTCGGTGATCCCGTGAAAACCTTTGGTAAAGCTCAGTGACCCCGTGTGAACCTTTGACAAAGTTCAATGCCCCATGTGAAACTTTGGAAAAAGTTCAATGATCATTTGGAGAAACTTTTGGCAAAGTTCATTCATTTTGTTATTAATATTTTGGTCGGATTTTGTTATTTGTTTCAGGTTTGCATAGTTGTTCGTTCACATATACATTCACATCTGCCAACAGATTTATGCATATTCACCTATGCATTCAGGCTATTGAACTCGTTAAATGATAGAGCACTCATAAATTAGTATAGATACAAGGTCTGCGTGTTGGCTTGAGAGAGTCTGTGAGAGCTTTATGAGGTTGTGCATCTAAGTGTTTCCAATTAATGACATGTGAATTTTAAAGATTTGTTTATCATGCTTTCAGGTTAACTTAGACAAAATAATTTAACCAGTTGAAACAAATTGAAGATTATATATTATGAAAAATGGTGACTCAATTGACTTCTAACCTTTTGTACCTTATGTGTGTGTTGAATTATTACCCAATGGTCATTAATATTTATAGTCAAGTGTCCTAATATTTATGCTTCTTGAGTTAAGTCCATCTGAATAGTTGCATCGATTTTAGAAAATAGTTAGTTCCTTAAAACATACAATTCCCCCCAAATGATCACTGAACCTTACCATAGGTTCCACGGGCAGGGCCGATTTTGGGCCGAGGCAAGTGAGGCCCGCGCCTCAAGACCAAAGGTAGAGGGGGCTTCATTTTTTGGCCCCAATATTTTTTTTATTTGAATTTAGGCCCAGTCGGCCAGCCCACATTTTTTTTCCTTTAGGCCCAGCGCCCAGTCCAACACTAACGGCCCAAAAAAAAATTTTGGCCCAATTTTTTTTTTTTTAAATTACCCAATTCCCAAACCCAGACCCTTTACCCTTTCCTGTTTTCGTTCGCCCTTTGCCCTTCCTCCTGTAGCCGCCCTTCGCCCAAACGGCCAAAACCTTGAACACCGACGCCCGACGTTGTCCGTCGAAGTCCGGCCCTCTGTCATGTGGTTGTCGGTAAGTGAAATCGGCCCTGCAACCCTGCTCGGTGCTCACAGTCACAGTTCTTCTAATCATCGCTCAGTGTAAAATTGTGTGTGTTTACCAAAGTAATTTCTTGTTTCAATTTCTTAATGTCTTGTTTTGTTTCAAACTGATAGTGAAAATTAAAATCGATTCTGGCATTCGGCCTGTGCATTTGTGCTTCAGAGTTCAGCGGTTCAGCCTTCATTCGCGGATTGCAAGATGCAATGAGGTATGTTTGGTGCAATTTGG